>NSJW01000306.1:0-151010 GCA_019955255.1 Castanospermum australe | reverse complement strand
GAGATTTAATAAGTTTAATTATATCAATAATCATTAAAAATAATTGAATATATTAATGCACATATATAATAATATAAATTTTTTATAGTGAAGTGAATGAAAATAAATTTATTATATTTATCAAAAAAATTATATTTAATCATATGCTTGCAAGAGAAAACATAATATATCTAAACTAGGTTCAGAATTCCGACATATTATAATAACTTTTTTTTTTTCCTTTTTAATCTATATACCAACAAAGATCATCAGGAATGGAGTAAACTTTTATCAGTCATAAAATAAATAAAAGAAACTACATCCTATGTAGACCCACAAAATTAAACAGATTCTAAAAAAAAAAATCGATTGAGCTAATGACTTTTAAAACCCAAAAAGCTACATCTATATAAGAAAGTTCTATATATGAGTTTGAAGTTATTTTACCTTTGAGTTTAAATATCATGAAATTTTATTTTAAAAAAGATTTCTTAGTTTTAGATCTTAAGGGAATGAAGCCTTTTATAATCACAAAGATTTCTTTTCAAACTTGCCCAATCATTAAATAAGGAACTCTTACCTCATAAATTTCAAATGTGATAAAATATGTCTCCGTTTCATGATACGAACTAAAAAATAAAACACTGATGAAGCAACATTTCAAATTGTTATTAGGAATCAGTTATTGTGAGTGGAAAAAATTTTCCACTAATCATTCCTTATGTATTACATAATTCAAAAAGTTTGATATATGAAACAGTTTTGAAAAATAAATTTTTAGTGACATATTAACCCATGGTTACATATACATAATAAATGAATCTGAGATAAACTTTATTAATTATTTCTATCAATATGGCTTTACAAAGTTTCAACTTTGATACTTACTAAAATAATTAATAACAGAAGTATCTACTTTTTTTTAATATTACATATATGAACGTTTTTGAATAGTTAATAAATCTCCTGATCCATAATTAAAAAAAAAACTCCTTAGAATAAAATACACACAGCAAAAGTATTGATATATACAAGATAATGATAAAATAAAGTGGATTAGGCTTTAGTGGATTTTTTTTTTTTTAAATAATCTTAAATTGAGTGAGAGAATAAGAGGGATGTTACATTTATCAGTAATTGTAGATTATATTTATATTTGAAGATTGTTGGTATCAAATTTTATACTAACCATTCAATTATGTATTATATATTATGAAGAGGTTCACTAATTACAACAACTAATTCACAGTAAAAAAAAATATAGATTACAAAAATATAACTATAAACGAATTTTGTAAAATAAACGGTTTTCGAATAAACTTAATGGGTATAAATAGCGAGCATAATCTTGATAGGAATAACAGAAATCAACGGATGAGGGAACAATAAACAGAACTTAAGGAATAAAAGAAACAGTCAGTAACTTGTTGTTGGCAATTCATGTTAATCGTAATTCTATTTTTTGGAAAACGTTTGTATATAGTCCAATGTAATTGCTTGGAACATCACCTTAGTGTCGTAACTTCTGTCTATGAACACGAATTTTACCATTTCTGCAGCACAAGGATTTACCACATCCCAGGTTTGTGTCGCATTAGGGTCTTAAACGAGAAACCCTCCACCAATAAGAGCATCACTGTAATCCGAATTGCATGCCATACTAGAAGAGTAGGCTCTGGGATCGCAAACGCGAAAAACAGGTGGAGAAGTTACATATGACGGAGAGTGACTTGATGAAGACCTGAACAAAAATCAAACTTTTGGGTTCCACAAAGAATTCTAGAAATGAACAATGAAACTAAATCCAATTTAGGACAAGCATGCGAGAATGCAGCTGATTTTGGTCAATCATCAACGTTAACAATATTCTAAGCAATGAATTGAAAATATTCACCATACTACACTCTACAAAGTTTCTTTCTTTGACGTCTTTACAAAGGCTCAAACTGATTCTTCCCGAAAGTGGGTGTTTATTCTATTTGCAGGCAAAAAATTTTTTATCAGAGAATTTCTCACGTGTCTCTAATAGATGGACAGCACCTGCCATGCAGTTGGTGGTTGGTGCAGTGTCAAGTTGATACATTAATAATACGAACATATATCGATAAAGGTCCTCCTGCATGATATCATTGCATTCATTTTGCTTTAAAGCATAGCGAGAAGCAGTTTTACTTCCTTATGAGAAAGTCTTCACTAGTGTTCATTCTTTCTATTACCAAATACAAGAAGCTTAGTTTACTGGAATGATGCAAGAGAGTTTTTTTTTTTCAAAAAATAAACAAGTGCAGTTTTTAAGCGTACTGTTTAACCATTTAAGAGTGTAAAACTCTAAAAAAACAAGCTTTACAGAACTTGCGAAGATCAATTTAAGAGCAAGCTTTTAATTTAGTCTCGATTTAAATTTATTCCACCAGAACCAAAATAGAGCTAGCAGGTAAAGGTGCCTTGGCATTCTCCTGAAAAAGATCATTGTGAACGAATTACACTGGGTTGATACATGAAGCCCACAGAATAGACATAAACCTTGTCGATAGACGGAACTTGAATCTAGGAAGAATTCAATTAATTCCTATAAGAGTAATGTTTCATTCCAAATAAAATCCTATATTAAGGCCAATGGCCTTCGTAAGTGGCACCCCAGCTTCCTTAGAACACTTGACCTTGGTTTTGATCCCTAGTGAGTCTCAATTCTCATACCTAGGCTTCCTTTCCTCATCCCTTCACCAGGTCTTAGGACCTCCTTTTTAACCAAAAAAACAACCACTAAGTGTCTATGGCTATTAAGTATTAAATACTATATACTTCCTTTTTAAGTTTGAACCCACTTCTTGTACTCGTAGAATCCATATCCTATAAACTCCTTCCCTCTCCCCAATATCAAATGTAGGATTTTTGGTACAAATATATTTTGACATGCTAAAATCAGTTATGTATCCCCACAAGGAACCAAAAACTACAAGGTAAAAACTATATTAGGAACATCAACACTCCTATAAAACTATTAATATCCTCCATCTATAAATTTGAAAGTGGTGCACAAGCATGTTTTATCTTGGTCAAATAGCTCAATTAGGAGAATTATTTGATGCCATAAAAGTTATGGTTTTACAATTTGTAAGCTGAAGTGCTTTGGGAATCTTAACAAACCAACCTGAAAAAATTGAGGAAATGGATGTAGCTAAAGGCAAAAGCCTAAAGCCTAAAGCATGCCAAATATTTAAAACCCCCCTCCCCAAATAACTGATATAAATAAATGATAAGAACCAGAATATAAGGTCGTACCAATCACGAAGCCATTGTATTCAATGATGGAGTCATCTGGCCTTGAATTAGCCCTGTCCTCGAAATCCATTGTGTATGACATACCTGAGCACCCACCCTGTTTAACACCTATTCTTAAACATAAATCTTCACTGCGTTCAGACCTCATCTTATTCAAGTGCTTCAGTGCATTATTTGTAAGTGAAATTGCAGGTGCCAGGCCCCCAGATGCTGGTGCAGCTAAAGACATAGGCGGAAAAATGAAAGTAAATTGAACAAATACAGACAGACATGAAAACAAATATTTCATATAGCACACACATAAACAAAGATCAGCAAAGCTCACTAGCTGAGTGCTGCACATGTCATCTGATATTAAAAAGCAGAGTGAATGAGGATAACAGACAAGCTTGAGTTTTTTCTTTTATTTAATCGGAACTCCAAAGAACCAGTTGAGATACTCCTTCAGGACATCGAAAACTTAAAAAACTAACAGACTTATCTAAGTAATAAGTAACAAAGTCTGTTATCCATTATCTAAACCTTAATATACACGTATAAGGTCAATAGTTCATTATTTTCCTTTCTTTGTCGGAATACAATAATTGCAACAAGAATGGAAGGATATTAATATGCCAGAAAATGAAGTAAAAGTTAGTATGGAAAAGTTCTACAATCTCATTGAATACCTACAAGAGAAAATCCAATAAAACAAACCACAGCTAAATATCAGAAAAAAACCATGAAATCATCCCATCAAAGAGAAATTGCAAAAATAGATGTTGATTCTTATTAAACTATAGAATGCAACTCCAAAGGGCCACAGCACCGAAAAAATGTCAACTTTTGAAGCATCTTTTACCTTTTTCTACACCTCAACCCCTAAAATGAGAAAATTATATCTCCTGTTGTGTGTATGGGCAAACCAACATTTTTCCAGGTAAACAAAACAGCCTATTCCATGTATCCCCCTGCACACCCCCCACCCCCCCCCCCCCCTCCCCGGGCCCTAAACCAGGAAAAAAAAAAAGACAGCAACCTGAGAATAGGTGACCATGAGCTTACAAATCACAACTCTCAAAGCACCTCAAATTTGTTGAACTTGAACTTGTTAGGAGACTATCTGGGTGTGCTTGGTAGAAGTGAAAACAAAAAGTATGAACAGGTAGGGGATAAAGTACGAAGACATAATTCACGGTTTGATACATTGTTAAGTTTCATCCTTTCCCCCTTCAATCCAGCCACACCATTAGGGCACTGATCAGACAAAAGCCCTAACCTTAAAAGGAACTTTGAGCGTTCCAGAAATTTAAAAAGGGAAAGCTAGAGTTATGCACACCAAAATCAAAAAGTAATTGCACAATCTCATCAACTATCCAATATCCAAGCTCTTTAATATTGCTTCACGAAATTTGAAGAAATCAATAACATAATTCTCCTATTACATGGAACTGATTTATTTGCAACGCTTTCCACAGTTTCTAACAAGCTTCCAAATGGAAGAAAGTGAGACCCTTTTCTTAGAAATAGCAGTAATTTTCTGCAAGAAATCAAGCATAATATATGAAGATGTACCACAATCAGGTTATTGTCCATGAAATCAACACATAAGAGCCAACAAGATAGAAACTGTATTTTCCAGCTCGAGATATTTAACCAACTAGAGATCCAAGAGATAGTACCAATAGGGTTATACTTATAACATGGTCATAAGCTTCAATGCTTCATCGAGATATAATAGCTCCAGCAGGACAAACTAGAGAAGTGAAAACTAACGAGCAAAATATAATTCTCCTGTTTAAAAGGACGAACTCCGGGAATATTGGGTTTTTCAAGTAAACGCCTAATGAAAATTATCGACTACTTTCCACGATTGAAATTAACAAGTAAGCATCACGAACCTTACATATACAATATGCGAGAGGGGGAGTGGAGCATCGTGCAAGAAACAAAAATAAATCCGAAGAAAAAGCATACCCGGAACAGAAACTGATCGAATTGATAAAGGTTTTCGGCGATTGAGATTTGATAGCGAAAACCGAAAAGAGACTGAATTTTGAAGAACGGGGATTGGGGACGGCGAGTCTCTGGGTGGACGAAGAACTTGGGGGCAGTGCGTAGTCATTGCAGAGAAAGCCATTGGAGAGAACGCAAGCAAATGCCTTAGTAACTTGGAAAAATATAGTAGTTTTTTTGTGACTCAGAATTCTGAATACGAGATTCTTCAATTTCAGAACGGAAAGAAATTGGGGAAACGTTGTCAGCTAGTGCTTGCCGTGCATCTGGTTTGGTTCGTAAATTTATCCAACGGTCAGAATAGATCACATCTCTTTTTTTTTTTTTTTTCATTTTTTCACGTATGCGGATATAATTGAATTGAATGCACTAATCTGAAAATCTGATTCCGTAACCTTGAGAATTTTTATCATATTCATTTAATAATGAATTATAAATTATATGTATTTCGATTAATTTATTTTATATTTTAAAATAATTTTTAATTAAAATATTATTAAAAAATTTTATAAAAATAATATTTTTAAAAATTTAATTAAAATTAAATATATATTAATAAATATTTAAATTATTTTATTTTTTATTAAAATAATTTATGATTAAAATTTTTTAAAAAAGTTGCTTTTAAAGAAAAAGTAATTTTTTTAAAAAATTAAACTATTTTGAAATATGTCATTACATGATAATTGATATGCAAAAATGATAATTCCCTTCCATATTCATTTTATGAAATGTGACATTATTATGTTTGTTTATAAAAAAAAGTAATTGAATGGTAATTATATTCTATGTCACATTCTATGAAATCAAGAATAGAACATAAAATTCATTCCCTTCTAAGAGGTGAGATTAGGATTCTATACACTATAGAATTAGATTAAATTATTTATTTCTAATATATCTTTAAAAATTTTATATAATTACACATATTATTCTCTTTTTTTAATAATAAAATATTATCTTTCTTGGTATTTTTCAGTTTATAGTATAATTTTTTTATTATTAAATTTTATGTATTTGATTACTTATTAATATTGATGGTATTTTATTTTATCATTATAATTTTGTCTCCACGTAAATGTTGTGTCTTTTATTTAAAAATTTATTTATATATAAAAATAAATATGAAATATTTACTTGATATGATAATATTATTCTTTTAAAAAATGATAACATTTATTCTAATCAGATTATTAAAAAATTAAAATTAAATATTATTGTTAATGTTTAAAAAAAAATTTCTTATAAAGAATATTTATGATTTTAATTTTATTCTATAATAATTTTATGTATCAAACAATAGAATGGATTGGAAATGCATTATATTGTAAAAGTTATTAAATTATGAAGTGAAAATGACCATTCTATTTCATTATATTCTTATTTCATTTCAATTTCATGAAATCATCATTCCATATACCAAATATTATATTAGTCTTTTAGATTTTGTTTATATAATTGATTAACTAACTCAACTCTAATTACTAATTAATTAATTATTTAGTTAACTATTTAATTATTAATAGTAAGAGTAAATTATCCCAACATGCTCTCTCTTTACTTGTTTTTTTATTTCACAAACCTCTTTTTATTTCCTAAACCTACAAAAAAAAATATCCAATTAATTCACAATATTCATTAAAATTATTTACTGAAATTCGTTTTTTTATCTTTCTAACAAAACAAAATTAAATACTTTTACTTATCTCTCAATTACAATCCTAACTTCACAAAAAAATTTCTATCACTTGAAAGGCCCACCAATACCCCCCACCATGACCACCCCACCAACATGCCCCACCACGACCCATGCAGCTTGCCTCACCCTTTGATGCTAGAGACGCCGTGCTTTGAGAGTGGCACTAAGCTTTTCTTTGCTTTGTTTCGAATATGTCTCTAGCATGTTTTTGCTTTATTCGATACATTTAGTTGTTTTATAATGTTTGCATACTAATAGTTAGTGAAATTTGGTTTTATATATATATAATTTTGGAACAAAATAATGTTTGGCCTACAACAATTTCAAGGACAAAAAATAGTTTAAATTTGGAGAGTTATCATTGACTAAAGTGTCTATTAGTCTATTTAATGTTCAATATGGCTTAATGAATTATGTGTAATATATTTTTTTAAATATAATTAAGGGAAGTTTGTATAAATATTTAATGAGATATGCATAAATTTTGAAGACAGCTTGTAAAAAAATAAATCAATAAAAAAATTGAAGTAATTTACTTTAATAGAAAATTGCTAACAATTTCAGTTCACATCATAATGAGTATTATTTTTAAAATCATCTGAAAAAAAACTGAGAATGAGAAAACAATACTGAGAGAAAATAATAATTTTTATTGTTTACAAATTATTTATAAATTATATTTATTGTCTTTTTCTTAGTTAAATTTAAGTAAATGATGTTGTTTCTGGAAGTTAAGAAAATATAATAAAATAATTTGTAAAAAGTCATAAAAAAATTTAAACTTTCGTATCTTTATCTTTAAAAAAAAAAAACTTTACCTTTTTATCTTAGTTGAAAATTCACTTTGACAAGAAAATAATGTTGGAATAAAGTGGCAATTTTGTTTATATGATAGCCGGCAAATTTTATTGTAACTAACAATTGTTTTATACAATTTTACTTGATTGGAACCCGATTTTAGTGAGCATCAGCATCTCGTGCTTCCCTCGCAAAAGCCCACTCGAATGTTGAGAAATAGTGGGGCCATATTTGAGTTTGGACCGGCTGTGTGTTTGATTTTGTTTGTGAAAATCTCTAAATTATTTTAATAAAAATTTATTTCTTATAATTTTTGTTAAATCATAATTTTGGAGTTTCAAAAATCAAATCAGAGAAACTAACATTTTAACTCATTCGTATAATTAACTATTCTAGTTGGAGTAAATTAAGGTGATTAATTTTCTGTTTTATCATGACCAAATTGAGAAGGTGCGGCGAAGCAATCTTGCAGTGGCTTATGATATGTTGAACAGCATCCACTGAGTTAGGTTTTCAGCTAAAACGCCACTAAAATAAAATCAGTCACAGAAAAAGATAGGGACGTTATGCAGAAGTGGCGACCAAGATGGCGTGCAAAATCCAACTAGCACAGGGACCCACCTAATCTTTCCGTATTTGCCATCAATGTCTTTGATCCCACGGCACGAAGTGAAGTTGCCCACGTCTTCTTTGAAACCACTAATGCCTAGTCGTCAACCACCCAAACCCAAGTGAGAGAGAGACTTCGGCGAAGTTCCATTTTATTGGCGTCAGTTGCGCCATCGTTATGGTTCGAATACCTTATGGTGTCTGAGCAGCCTCTTAATTATTACGATTATTTATAAATTCTTAGCATACTCTAGTCATTTTTTTTTTGAGTGATTTCACATTTACATAATTTGTTTATATCATTTTGAAATAATTATTTCTCTGAAAGTAATTTTCAAGACTTCTCCAAACCTTTATTATTTTTTACTTAAATATTCTCATACCTTTTTAGTATGAAATTAATTTCGTTCAAAATATTTAAGTTATCTCTCCAGTAATACGGATCTATAAGGAAGTTTGAACTTTTGATATTATAAATATTCTTTAATCTTTAATTTAAATTTACTTATTATTAAGCAATAACTTGTTGATTTTGATATAATTAATTTGATACATTATTAAAATTTCTGATAATTCTACACATCATATTGCAACCAAAAAATAATGTTATTAATGTTTGTCTTCCCTGTGAGAATGGTTATCCTACATTGATTTTTATTTAAGATACAAATATTTTATAAGTTGTAAAATATTTATCAGTTATTTATTTTTATAATAAATTTTTAAAATTTATAAAATATAATTAATAATTAATAAAACATTTACTAATTTATCATAATATAAAAAGATAAAGAGTATCAAAATAATAAATAGATGGTTAATGTTATATAAGAAAATTATTAAAAAGAGAATCAAATATACATAATTATTAGATTGCACGGGGATTTGTGCAAATAATTTTTTATATGATACTTCACACATTTAGAACTAAGTTATGAGTAGTTAATGAAAGTTGAATTACATAGTCACCCTTGTACTCATGCTTCATTATTATTTCGGTTCAATTAATTGGGCGAGGCTTCTCCAATCAAACTAAATATAAGACGGTGACTGATCTTTGAGGACTTGCTTAGGGAGACTGATCAAATATTGTTGTGTTAGTTAAGTTTCTCGGCAGTTTGCAGGCTGTGATGTGATAAATATGCACATAGCACATTACCAAAAAAAAAAAAAAAAGTGTACAAAGCACATTTTGGACATATCTAGAGTATTTCACCCTTTTTTGCGAAGTCAATGTTCTTATCATTTGAGCTCCTTCCTTGTGCTTTCTTTCGCCTATATCGTCATGTGAGTGAAGTTTCTCCGTTGTTTACAGGTTCTGATGTAACATAAAGACACTTCAAACGGAGCTAGATGTTCTATCATGTCACCCCAAAAACGAAAAGCTTTAGAGCAATGCTATGCGTCTACCCTTCGTGGGTCCATTGTCATTATATGGCTACTGGCCGTGATGCATTGAACCCTTCCGCAGTTGACATTTGACGCCTTTGACTCCAAATTTCCTCAGCTAATTTAGTATATCCTCTTATAGTATCCATATATTATTAAGAAAATAAATTTCTGTACAAACTATTTGTAATTTTTATTTAAGAGAATAATTTTTCAATACTTTAATTGAAATTATTTTAATTTTTTAAAATGTAATTTCAATTGGTTATAAATGTAATTTTTTTAATTTATATATATACATAAATTATAAATACTAAATTTTATAACTTTTTTTATTATTGCAACCCCTTCAATTATTGATGTAATTATGTTAGTACGTACGCTGGTTTTAATAGAAAATAAAGGGAATTTACTGGAGTAACATTCTATTTTATTTTTAAATAAATTTGTATATGAAACATGTTAAAAATTATATTAATATAAGGATCTAATTTTTTGTTTGCATAACAACTAATTTAATTTATTTATAAACTATAATATATGTGTTAAATGTGGAACATAATAGTGTGCGATATATGTCGATATATAAATCTTATCACTTTTATATAATTTGTAATTCATTTATGTTAACATAAATTTATTTCAATGTTTTTGAAGAGATACTCAAAACTGGGTGTAAAGCATTTTAATTTTTTTTATTTTCTTTGAATAAAAACAATTGATTGTATTGGTATTTTAAATTTGAAGGAGTAAAGTATATTATTTTTTAACATTTATATCATTTATATTACCTGATATTCTCTTGTTTTAGAATTAAACTCACTTGTCATATAAGACAAAATTAAAAAAAAACTGTTATCATATTTTGATTTTCACTTTTTAAAAAAATTATGATAAGAATATAAATGAATTGAATGCTTTAATTTAGAAAACCTTATTCTTAAACTTAATAAGATTCTTGATCTTATTCCTTTAACAATGATTTAATGCAGTTCTATATTTTTGCAATTAGTTAACTACTAATTAACTAAGTGTACTAACTAATACAATTCTTGTTATATGCAATTTATAAGAATATAGTTATAAGAAAATATTTTAAATAAATTATGTTTATTGGATAAGAATTTAATTAAAGGAAATATTTATAATTTAAATAAGCTGTGAGTAGTATCAGAAAAAAAAATGCTAATTACCAAAGCTAGGTAGCTAAATCTGTAACTCATCTTTACCAAAAGTGATGAGAATCGGAACACATTTTGAACGTCACATGGGGCAAAACTTTAAAGAAAAAAGTAAAATATAACAATGACATTTTCTTATTTTAATATTCTAAGTTCTAACAACCCAATAAATCATTAGAATTGTTAAAAGATGGGGACAAGAAGTGTCAACTGAACTTTTAATATTACCGAAAGCAAAAACAACCTTATCTTAAAGATAAAGATCAATATATTGTTCGTATACAGACATGGTTAGATTACTCCTTCTTTCCTAGAATATATTCTTTTGAACATCCCTTCATTTTATCTTTGAAGGACTGGACGTAACACCAACCAAAGGGCCAAAGTAAAATGCACCGTTCAATATTGAACTCATTAGAATGATAAAAGTGCGTTATATATATAATTTATAGACATCTTTTTATTGACATGTTTATTTTAAATAAATTAATAGAATATATGAAACTAAATTTAATTAAATAATTAAAATAAATTTAGTATAGATCAGTACACTTTACTTTCTCAATGCAATTATTTTTATTTTTAAAATTAATTCTTACATTCTCTCTCTGCAGTTTTAATTGTCACATTAATTAATTCACTTTTTCAATGACCCGGCCGTGTACGAAGGATGATCGCGGGTCTCAACATGTTTATGATCGAAATTCTTCCATAATAATAATTTTAAAATAATAGATATTTGTCTATTACTTGAGTTCTGAATAGTTCTTCAAGAAAAATTCAGTACAGGTTTTGTTAATGCTTTTGCAACTAATTAATAGGCACTCGTTATATGTCCGTACAAAGAGTAAATTTAATTTTATTTAATTATATAATTGTTGGACAATTCATCTTATTAAAAATAAACTAAATAAAAATTGTAATATATATAAAAATGCAGTTTAATTTTTTTTAAAAAATAGAAAGTATGTATAAATAACTTTTTTTTCTACAAATAAACAAACAATGTTTTCGTGGCTAAGTTAAAATGATGATTTTCTCTTATATTTCCAATTATAATTGAAACAAAATAGTAATTATTTAAGAAAAAGAAAATTAATATCAAATAAAGAAATTTCCTTATTATAATAATAAAATAAATTACTAGGCACAGTATTACCATTTTTTTGGATGCACACTAAATAAGAAAGAATAAAAGCAATGCAAATAGCCTATAGGGATACAAATAACTAAACCAAAAATTAATGTCGAAAGAAGGATACTAATGCATGTTATTATGCAATTAGGGTAAAACTCCAGCAGTAGCAGACTAAAGTTAGCTACAATTAATTATCTTAGTTACGCTTAATTATGCGTATATAAAGAATGTAATATATTAATTAAAGAATGACTAAGGACCTATGTTCAGAATATCCAATTGGGAGGTCTTAGGAAGATTTGGAGTTAATCTGTTTTATGTGTGTGTATATATATGTATTGTAATAATTCTTCGTTACCGGCTTTGTAAATATTTCATATAGAGATAAAAAGTATATTTATATGACAAAAAAAATTTGATATTCTAGAGTCTAGCTGACAGAGTAATTCATTGATTATACACAAAACGGAACGTAAATGTGTGCACATTGTGAATTTTAACTATTATGGGGTGTACCTTAAGGTCTTACAAATGTAGTATATATAGAATAGAAATTAATATAAACCCTGCTAGTTGAAATACCATCGTGTAGACAATGAATTTCCTATTATCATTTAATTTTACATGCTCATAGCTCGAACATAATAATTTTTTGTGTTATATCAAAACAGGTTATATAATTCACATAAAAAAATGTTAATATATAAGATGTTTCAGCATCTTAGATGCTTGTTTTGAAATTTCGGCATAAAAATGTTTAAAAATAAAAACTTTCTGTAGTCTTTAATATCTCATACATATTTATAACTTAATTTTAATTGTTGTAGCAAAAATGCCATCTCAAATATTAAATTTTTTTTAAATAAAAAATTGAAAGAAATTTTCATTCTTTTAAGTTAGAAGCTAACGGTTGAAATTCGTTTATCAAGTGATAAAATTCTAACCTAAAATTATAGTTTACTAATTACTATAACCAATCACTTGTGATTAAACTAATGGATATTGCGCAAGGTACGTAACATACCATAACATCTCACCTATATTTACCAGTGTGAAAATAACAGCTTTAAAAGCATCGATAATATATATAACAGAACCTCTTAAAATATATATAGACAAAGCCAAAAGGATGTGAGAGTGCGCACGGAGACAAAGAAAACACATCAGTGGCTCGCAGAGGTTGCCTTTGCCGATACCCATTTAAGCAAGCCGCCGCGACACCCTCAAGTATTGTTGTTGTCATGGATAACTATAGCTACTACACATTGTGATTTTAGACAATGAAACCGCATCTGCTAATGGTAAATACGATCTAGTGCATGTTTTGAAAATTGACTACTTTTAAGAAAAAAATTATCTTTTTTTTTCATAATTTTTTTTATTTAATTTAAATTATACATTTTTTTAAATATAAAATAAATAAATAAAAAACACGGTTTAATGTTGGGCCGGGGCACCACCAAAGTATGCACCGGCAATCGCCCATCAAAAGCAAACAACAAATAATAAAGTATCATGACCTTGGTGGCCCCAATTCCCTTCTTTCAGAACTAACGTAGCCAGCTCTATCACTACGTCATTATAATGACGTCAGCTTCACTTCCTGATGCTGACACGTGGATCCGTGAGGAACCTTCCGAGCATCCCCCGGGAAGGTGTTTGGAAGCATCGTTCCCATAGGCCCTAGCAAGCATTTTAGGAAAAAAAAAACTATTTCTTTAATCAGGATATTATTTTTAATATATATCAACTGGCAGCACGCCTAAGTCATAAATAAAAGGCTAAATGCTCACCCCACCCTCATGGTCTTTGCAGTCCCATTCGCTCACGACCAGTACCACATAGCTGGGTTTGTTTATTTGCAATGGACTACTACTTTGGAGACCCTAATTACGCTCACCATGCCGTGAAAATGGCTCCCCCCTCCTCCGAGTTCATATTATCCGATTACCTCGTGCTCGATGATGGTGCTGATCATCATCAGGAGTCTTGGTCACAGAGCACAGAGTCATCGGAGAAGGCAACCTGCAGCGATGCCAGCCATGGATTCGGTGGTGCAACCTCTAAGAACAATAACATGCAAGTGCCTTCTTCTCTCTGGTTTCTTTTGTTCATTAAGCGAGAAAATGGTATAACCGTACGTGCTTTGATTGTATGCTATTTTATGTGTGTCTGTATGTTTATTAATCTTCGGTTTTTCAATCTTTGATAGCGTGTTTTTTGGATTATGTTGAATAATGTTCTAACAGAAAATGCAAAACTGGGTTTAAGCGAAACAAAGCTGAAGTGAGCCCAAGGATCGCGTTTAGAACCAGATCGGAGCTTGAGATTATGGATGATGGATACAAATGGAGGAAGTACGGAAAGAAGTCGGTGAAGAACAGTCCGAATCCAAGGTAAATACTAATAAAATAAGATGAAACAGTAATATAGTTCATTTAATTTCTACTTTAATTTTCATCCGGTGGTTTATATAACTATATATGATCCATGTATATCTACAAATTACATGTCTTTTCTTTTTTAAATGGATATGTTTGGATCATGGCTGGTGAATTTAGAAGCATGTAGATTAAACAAATTAATGAGGTAGCTAGCACTTACTCATCAGAAATCATGTCAACTACTGTGCCACTGTTACTAGGATAGGATAGTGGGTCTGATATACATCTTGATGAATATTGTGGCGGCTGATATATGCTATATGGTACTAACATGGCCGGGGATCGATGGGGACTCTTGGAGACCCTTAATTATTTTTATGGTTTGGAGTGTTATCAATGGACCCCAGCTTAGATGGATGCATTTTTGGCTGCTAAAGTAAGCAATGAATGGTCTAGGGAATTATTGGTCTAGAATTAATTAATTCTATATGCCCAGCGTATGTGGGGTTCGTTTGTTACTTTGTGCTTGAATTGATTAAAGTTAGCAAGTTGGTGTTTCAGTTATAGTTGTTGAAGACAATTCAAGTACTCTCTCTGTGTGAACGTGGGCATGTTTGTGAGACCATGAGAGAGCATATTCACTCACTACTCTGACTGGTCCTCGGTAATTCATTGGCACTTCGGCATACCCAGCTCCTTTGTCTGCCTGCTAGCGTGTAGAACTTGGCAATTGTAAAAAATAAATTAAACGTTGTGTACACTCTTGTTAAGCATAAATGAGTGTGTGTGTGTGTGTGTATCATCATAAGCTGCCTGGTGTGTGGCATCATCAACAGACACATAGCCACTCTAAGTAGCGATTAATTAGTTTGGTTAATTAAGTGCTATCGTACAATTTTGCAAGTATGTATATAATGGGTAAATCCTTGTGATGACTAGCTATAAGATGGCATGTGAGTTTGTCCTTACTGGGCTTATTTTGTTATATCCATTTAATTAGTCATCAATCTTACAGCTTAATTACTTCCATTAAAAATTTGTTGAGTTTCAGTTAATGATTAATAGCTTTTGTTTTCAAAGTAAGTAACTAGCTAGGAGATTCCATTGATGATGACAGGAACTACTACAAGTGCTCAAGCGAAGGATGCAACGTGAAGAAGAGGGTGGAAAGGGATAGGGATGACCCGAGCTATGTGGTAACAACTTATGATGGTGTGCACAATCACGGGAGCCCAAGTTCCGCGTACGGCAGCCAAATGTCCTTCGTGGATTCTACTGCTTGGGCGCTGCAGGCTTCTGCAAACTCATCGTCTAATTCCTAGATATGCTTAATTTGTCTTGTTTCGTTGCTTGTCAATTAGTACACTGATTATATATCTATGCCAGATGCTGATCATAGTACCCAAAACCAAGAGAGACAAATCTCTAAGCACCAAGTCACCAACCCAGCCCTTGTATCTCCCAAGCTAGCTCCTAGCAAGAAAAGGCTGGGAAGGTCTGATTTGGTAAGCTAGCTATCATCCCATTAATTGTCCTTGTCTAATTAGTCGTAATTATTTTCATACTGTAAAATTAAATATGTTGACGAGAGTTTATACTCAAAATCACATATATAGCCTTTCTTCTGAATTTTATGTATACTTCTATTCGAGATAAATTGTCCATACTAACGGTTTAAGTAGATGATGACTGCTAATCGAGTCAATTGCTTGTGTATTCCGAAATTTGTATGGCTAATTCCAATGAAAAGAGAGTGGGAGGGAGGTATATTTTTTTTTCAAACCACAAGGTTTGAACCTAATGGGATGCTGCAGTAGTGCACACCAGATCATGATCGTGAGAAAATGGTTTTTTTTTTTTGCATCATGTGACAAAATTGTAATGACTAGTTGAGTAGTTCTGAACCATCCGTAAGCACAATGAGCGCTAACCAGTAAGCACTGCTTTGTTTGACTAGTTGACTTTGACTGAACAGAAACAAGGAAGGCTTCTTGACGGGACACAGGCCACCGGGATCCGGATCCATATCCCTAGTGCGTGCCTGACTGCCTATTTTATTTTTATTCGATATATTTATATTAGTAAAAAGAATAAAAACAATTTTTTTCTTCTCCTTTTCTTTGTAAAATTTGAGAAATTCTTAATTTATTCACATGTTATTAAATAAATCAAAAGTTAACAAAAATATAAATCGTAAATATAAATAAAACAATAATATATAATATTAAATAATCACATTCTATTTGTTCTTCATTTTCTTCTTGTTTTTCTTTTTTTGTCTATATATTACATCTGTTCTACGTCTAGTTTATTAATTACTGGAATTAGGTAAGTTCGTGTGTGTCAGTAGCAGGAGGGATGTACATGGTTGGGGTTTAACTGCTATTTTGCATAACCTGGACTGAACGCTGAATCTATAACAACATATATAAAGCGCACAAACTTGAATTAATTGGAACCTCAATAATAATTAAGTCTATGGTGCGCTCCATTAATAGGTGCACTGATGCAACGTTGATTGTGGATTGTTGGAATAAAATTGTATGATTGATGGGTAAGATTTATGTGGAGTTTTTATCTTGCATGTGTGGCAAATCACTCCACACATTCAGTGCTCCTTTTTTCTTTTCATTAATTGCACTACTATATATCCACCGTCCATATGTCGTTCCCAACACACAGACACGCACGCGCACTCAATCTCTCGTGGTGTTTTGATTTTTATTTTCTGCTTGAAACCTTCTCGGATCGGCAATTTTTTAGGGTGCATATGAAGCAATGCATGAGATTGGAACCATTGGATTATTTTCACTTTCTTTGTAACTACATTTTTAGTTTTGATCAATGCATAAGTACATAACATGTGTCGCAAAGGTAACAACGTACGGCTGCAGATCCATCGACTACGAGGACCAATGCCACACCATCGTGGAAGGTGGCTCGTGAGGCAACAACCATACACACCTACCTGTGATATAACCTATAAGCCCCGCCCAAAATCCAAATCAAGGTAGAGGGAATGTGTCAGGGTTAAGAACTCTCTGTTCGCTGTAGTTGTCAAAGAGGAATTGGAGGCGGTTGAAACTGAGTTGAAGAGCGTTAAGATGTCAATGTTGTTTACTACATCAGACCAACGCAAAGCCATTAGCTAGCTTTCAACCTTTTTTTTTTTTTTGGTAAAGAGCTCTCAACCTTCACCATAAAAGGATGTTTCAAATTTATTCTCCTAAACCGCTACTCTACCGGCCACAACACCACTAACATGGATTTCAAAAAGCGTTACCGCAAAAAACCTTGTACATCCCCAGTAAGTCAGCAAAGCAGACAACTCGTCTACTTTGCCTGTGACAACTGTCACCAGCTGGGTTGAACCATACGATTGACCCCAGCGTCAACATTGGTATCAAAGCCCAGCTTCCAACGTTGGACTATCAAATGGTGGGTAGATGGTCATTCATGGTCCTCCTTTAAGAGCCCACAAGTTTAATGATCTTTCACTAGATTAAACTTGACTGAGGAAGAGGAGCCTTCTGCGAAATCATTTAGGTTGCATGGCTGCACTATGCATGCACCACATATTTTGGATTCTTGTTTCCAAAAAATTGAATTCCACCCGTTTGCCCAAAAGCCTGACAATAAAGGTTCATTTCCAAGGACAAGACATCTTCTCTAGGCTCTAGCAACCAAATTCTCTGGGCAATGTTTTGATTCATTTCGTGGTGGGACAATGACATCTACTTCCGCTCTTAGAAAATAAATAAATATAATTCTGATTTTCCGTTATTGATTTGTTGGATAATTTCAAACTAACGATAAAAAATTTAATTTGTAGTGATTAAAGTTGTGACACAAGAATTATCCATACTTGATTGTCAAACTTATTTTATATAGATCATTCTAAAATGTCATGAGTAGCACATGCATATCACAAGTTCTTAACGCAAGATAAAATAAAAAAATTAAAATAAATAAATAACTGTCAACTTAATAGTATAACTTATGTGAACAACTTATGATATCCATATAGCTTGTGGCATTACAGACTCATTCATTTTATATAAATTTACCTTACCATTTGTTATTTATTGATGTCACATTTTCTTATGTATAGTAATATGATATTAAATAAGTAAAAATGTAAATAATATACACATATTATTTGAAATTCGTCTCTATTTAATTTACAATTTTACATATGGAAAAGCCAGATAATAACAAAATTAAAATAGATAATATTATTTCTTATATTTTAATGTCATTATGTGTTTACTAAAGGAAGAAATTCTTGCTTTCTTCAAATGTAAGCTCTAAACGCATGTCAGTGCCTGTTAGCATTGATCTCAACTTAAAATAAATTAACATGCACTTTTTATTTGTTTGGTTAAATGTTTGAAATCTGTAAGGGGCAACTGAAACTAACAACTGTTTGACGATTCATCAAAATAACTCTAAAAAAAAAATAAATATCAAAATGATATCTGGAAGACATGAAATAAAATTAAATGTAACATCAATTGTTAGGGTCCCATAGTTGACAATAACATGCAAGTTGATATTAAATTAAATGACCTAATTTTTTTAAGTAGTATTCTCGATGATTTATCAAATATAATTATCATTTTTTGATATAAATATATTAAATTCATAAATTATAATCAATAAATAATAAGTATTTCGCATTTATTAATAAAAAACTAAAAACTAAAAAAGACAAGAAAAATAATGCATTCACGTGCCTTCTGGTAGTGTGGATTACACGAATCGGTAGCGAGATCGCATCCAAGTTTGTGGCATCGTCTTATGGCTTCGTTCACCCGGATCCAAACGATTTTGCAAATTGTTTTTGAAGATAGTGCGTATTCGGACAATCTTCTTTTGGAGCTCCTTTTTTCAGCGTCAACTTGATTTATCGGAAACCCCTTCAGAACTGCTTATCAGATCCGTCGGCAAAGTGGTTAATTTTCTGGGTGCTGCGGTGGATTTTTACTGCTTTCTTCAGCGATGTGTAATAATGGGCTATCAACATTTTACTCGGATCTTGGCTTAATTCTCACGTAACATGGATTTCAAAATAAATTTTGAGATTTCCATGTTGAAAAATTGGCGCTTTTGTGGAGGTTGAATCCGTTCCAGAGAACTCGATCGGTGCAAGTGTAGGGAAGGCGTTTGAGTTTTTGTTGCTGTGGTTGCATTTGGAATTGATTTCGTTAAGAGGGTGTGGAGGAAAACATGTTCTGGAGGGACCGTGAGAGGGAGAACAAAGAGCGGAATGGTGGGCCGCTATGTGGACAGGTCAGAGTGATCGTTGTTGGTGACTCGGGTACATGATTCCGTCTCTTCCTTGTTCTCAGTGACTTTGTGTTAGGCTTTAGCAATTTTTTGTGTGTGAGTTTTTTTTAATTCTGATTTTCTGGTGGGAAACTCTGCAAAACTTCGACTCGGATTGTGTGTCTGGACAAAAGCCAAGTTATTGTTCTTCTAGATTGATTGAGTGCAGGAGTTATACTGTAAAGATCACTGGAACATTTTAATAATGCTGCCGGAAACCTTAGATCAGGGGACTAAGAGTAGTAATCACTATGGTGAAACCTTTATAACTTCCAATGGAGGCTCCAACAGTTGTGTTATTTATATTGACTGGCATATGATGTGTTACTGTGCTATGGACAAGGTTATAGAAATTCAAATAGAAATGGTTTAGATAATAGATCTTCCTAGTTTGAAGCCCACCGGAAGCACATTGTGGCCCGGGCCAAGCCAAGGCCAGAGCGGGGATTAATCCCACTTCCAAAGAGTGTGGGGACAAGTGGACAACTCGTTGTTTCACCAAAAAAATATGATAATAGATCTTTTTTGGCCCGAGTTTTACCGTATGTATTGATTTATGCATTTTTTTTTAAAAGGATCAACATCGTATTATGTTTGAGAAGCAACCTGGAAGTTGGAAGATGTTGGAGATTGCTAAAAAACCTTTCTGTGGGTTGACATTCAGCTGACGCTAGTCTCCAAACTACGTTTATTCAGAAACAAGTTTTACAGGATAACTTGTCAACTCCAAATATGGGTGATCTTTGACTCTTTAAAGTTTAGATTATTAGGATTGTATATTTCTACGCTTAATTGGTGTGATTGGGTGAAAATTAATATTTTTTAAATCTCTATTTTTAAGGACATAAAAAATTACAAGTTTTGATGATTGAATGCAGCAAATGACTTGCTGGTTTTATATGAACATTAGATCCTGTGATTGAATGTATTATTGTGTGGCTGAAGTAGTCAAATTGAGGAACTAAGCAAATGTGTAGCATGAATGAAATAAAAAAAAAAGACATAAATGATGCTATGCCGTAAATGATAGGCATTGCCTGTTTTATTCTCAATAAGACAATTCTTACGTTTGGTACCCATTGAAGAGTGCCAAAATTGAGAGAGTCAGGAACTAAGCAAAATGTGGCATGGATGAAAATTATTTGGCATAATTGATAGCCATTGCCTGTTTTCTTCTCATTAAGACAATTCTTATGTTTGTTATCCATTGATGAGTGCAAAAGATGAGAGAGAGTGAGCGAGCTACCTCATCTTCTTCAAACAAAATTTATGTCAGCAACTACTTCCCAAAAAAATCCTAGCTGTAACAGTGTAGTGCCAGTTGTGCGTTTGTGTCTACATAGGATGCAATGTCAACAAGTTCCGTTAGTATTTCTAATGGAGTTAGTGATTGAGACGAACTTGGTAGGTTTTGGAAAGATTTAGGATGAAAATGAAACTTAGGATAAAATTAAGAGACAAAAAGTGCATTTATTTATTTATTTATTTCTTATTTTCTGTTGGTTTTTGCTTTCCTGTTTGCAGGATTTCTTATACTCCTTTAAGTTGTACTTTCTTTCCTTTCTTTCTAATAATAATTCTTTTGCTATAAAGGAATTGTAGTTAAATGATAAAGCAAAAGAATTGATTTTCTGAGCATGTGATTTCTTTGCTCGTCCCCTCTCCCTTTTCCCTCTATAACCATTTTTCAGAAGTATCTTAGCTGCAGATATGTCATATTTTCTCATTCTTTCAGGAGTTGGGAAAACTTCTCTAGTTCACCTGATTGTTAAAGGTTCTTCCATATCTCGCCCTCCACAGACAATTGGTTGTACAGTTGGTGTGAAGGTAAATACTCCCCATTCTCTGGTCACACAAGAAAATGTATGATTGTTGCTGTAGTTCAAGACTTCATCAAATGTCCGTTGTTGCTTTTTCCAGCACACTACTTATGGAAACTCTGGCAGCTCTTCAAGTAGCCTTAA
This sequence comes from Castanospermum australe, assembly GCA_019955255.1. NCBI lineage: Eukaryota > Viridiplantae > Streptophyta > Magnoliopsida > Fabales > Fabaceae > Castanospermum > Castanospermum australe. The sequence continues at coordinate 129,264 of NSJW01000306.1, read as the reverse complement.
AGGTGATTCTGAGAGAGATTTCTTCATTGAACTCTGGGATGTATCAGGACATGATCGGTACAAAGATTGCCGATCTCTGTTTTATTCGCAGATTAATGGTGAGTGAGAGCTTCTCTTTTTTTATTATTACTTTTAAATGTATAATTGTTTACATTTGTAAGAAGTTGTGTATATTCAATCTAACAATGGGGAGTCACCAAAACCAAGGAACATGATTTCTGACTCAGAAAAAAATTAAAAAAAAAAGAGGAAAAATATTTCTGATACTTAAACAATGACGAAGTATATCTTTGTTTTCTCTTTTCAAGTCTTACATAAACAAAATAAATGGAATCTGATTAAAATTTTGAACTGGAATTTTGAGCCTTTATCCTTTTAATCTTCATAAGAGATTATCAAGATTTGGCTGTTTAAATGTCATTTAATTGCACCATACCCTTTTGCTGATATTTTGTATTATTGCATCCATCCCTTAATAGCATTTGGGCATACTGGTACTTTTTACAATTAAAATTTGTGTGTAATTAATGAAACCTTAACAATAAGTACATATTTAAAAGTTGATTGCCTGATTTTTTAATTAAGGTTTCTTGTTTGAACTTCATTTACAGGTGTAATTTTTGTTCACGATCTTTCACAGAGAAGAACAAAGGCTAGCTTGCAGAAGTGGGCAGCTGAGATTGCTGCAACTGGGACATTTTCAGCTCCTTTAGGATCGGGTGGCCCTGGTGGCCTTCCTGTTCCATATATTGTCATTGGTAACAAATCTGATATTGCTGCAAAAGAGGGTACAAGAGGAAGCAGTGGGAATCTTGTTGATGTTGCACGCCAATGGGTTGAGAAGCAGGGTTTGCTTCCATCAAGTGAGGAGCTTCCTCTGACTGAGAGTTTTCCTGGCAGTGGAGGCCTTATTGCAGTAAGTGTCTAAATGAAACTGGTTTATGCTTTCACTTTCATTGCTCAAGAATTAAGATAGTACCCCATGGAAATTAGCATGTAGTGTTCAGGTGAAATTGAATAAATCTGATGTTAATTTTCATTATTTGGGAGTAGGCAATTCAAAATTTTAGTTGCACTTGTTTTGTACTTTTATAACTGGTTGATGCGTAACATAAAAATATTTAACAGGTTTTACAAAGCTAATTTTCACATATTTTATGACCAGTGTTTATGAAAGAGTGACTTTAGCTGATTGAATGGGGTAGAATTTACGTTTCAAATTTTTTCAAACCAGACACTTGTGCATTTCTTAAGGCTACATTTGGATGGGGGATTTGGAAGGAGCATTGAGGGAAGAGAGAGGTTTATTATAAGTCTCTCTTTTATGTAGAAGTTTTATAAAAAGAAGGAAAGGAAATGGAGATTTTTTAAGTAATCCTCTAAAATCTTTCCTATTAATTTTTATGAATATTTTAAAGTTCCTCTTATTTGGAGAATTTTAAACTTCCTAACAAGGGGGAGGGAGCTTGTTAACTTTTCATTCTCCTCCCTTCTCTTTCCCTCCCCTTCAATTTCCCAAGCATAGCCTAAGGGTATGTTTGGTAGTTGGAAGGGAAATGAATCGAAAGAAAATGAAGGGCAAGGGAAGAGGATGGGATGTTAAGTATTAAGTTTCCTTCCTCTTGTTTGGATGTTTAAAATGCTTCAAATGGATAGAACTTTAAAATGCTTATAAAAATTAATAAGGGAGGGTTTTAGAGGATTACTTAAAATTCTCCATTTCATTCCCCACTTTTTATAAAACTTCCAAATAGGAAAGAGGTTTATGCCTCATTTCCCCTCCCAAATTCTCCATTGCCTGAAGATTTGAATATTATGGATGACTTGTATTGAAACTTGACACTTCACTTTGTTCACATCTCTCTTGTGTTGTGTAAGATTTGACTATTCAGCTTTAGTTCACTCTCAAAATCAATGGAAAGGGCTAATATTTTTTGACAGTATCTTAAAGCTTGTCTATACATATATATATCTGAGTCACTTAAAGTGATAATTGTGAATGATGAATTTAGCTCGGTTGTTTCTCACTGTGCTGAGCTTTGGAAAATGTTGAACTGGGGATGCCAAGTATTTGCTGTGTAGGCCTTGATTTCTCATGCAGTCATTTGAACCCAAAGTACCAGATTTACCTATGAAGTAACAAACCATATTTGAAAATTTGAGGCAGAGATATGTCTGTTTTTGCATTCTGTTGTACAATTGCTATCCAATTCATTATTCTCATACTAGTTGTGATTTGTATGTTGGATGTCTGTAGGCTGCAAAAGAAGCAAGGTATGAGAAGGAAGCTGTGTTGAAATTTTTTCGTATGGTCAGTATGGTCTTGCATATCTTTATCATTTCTTGTGTATGGGTCATTATCTGAGTTTTCTGGTACCTACCCTTTTAGTTGATCAGGAGAAGATATTTCTCAGATGAAATACCTGCACCAAGTGTGTGGTCGGTTTCTTCTGTTCAGAGAACTACTCAGCGTATAGATGAAAATTCGATTGATGAAGATGATCATTCTTATAATACAAGGTATGTTCTGCTTAGCTTTGGAATCATTTTGATGCTGGCATGTTGCAGTGCTTTTATCATCATCACCATAAATTCTTCTCTGGAATTTCTTTGGTTGGACGATGCATAAAATGTACTTTTGGGTCTGGTTCTGCCTTGTTACTTAGATTGAGATGGGAATGGTAGTTGTAGGACGTGCCTCGAATCCTACATATCTTGGTGATGGAATAATCATAAATTAGTTTTGACATGTCTGCTTGTTTGTTATCAATTCATGAACGCTGTGTTTTCTTTCTTTTTTAAGCTTGTTTTGTGCCACCCCACACAAAGTTTATTGTTGATTGCAGTCTAAGCGGTGATCCTTACAAGTATAACATGCTTCCCCCGCTTCCTGCTCAAAGCAATCTCACTCCACCACCCACGCTTTATCCTCAGCAGCCAGTTTCTGTCTCTGAAAGTTATAGCCTCCCAAGGTTTTCTTTGTCTGACTCCTCAGAAATTAGTGCTGCGCCCAGAACAAAGCGCTCATATATTAATGTCTGAGGATCTCTGTATCTGATAATTAGACATTGCTAATACACTGGTGTATTCTTGCATGGAATGAAGTTATATGTTTGTCTAAATTCTATGTTCCGCTTGTAACTTCTCCCTTGATTCATTCATTTTTTAAGAGTCTTTCTCAGTGAAAGGGGCTACTGGTTCAAAGTTTGGGGAGAATTTATAATCATAATGTGGTCGATTCTTTATATCTGACCCTTCTTTTCCAGCTATTGAAAATATCAATCTTTTTGAGCTATTGAAAATATCAACAGTATATGGAGCAATCTTGTTTGTGAATGAGGGGTTTTACCAAGTTTACAATTGGCCTCAGAAACAGCTTTTACTTGATCTTGTACATAAAGTAAACAAATCATGAGTAATGGTATTTGATTGGGATAACTTTCGGAAGCTGTTGAGGCATTCTTGGTCACAAGCTTGGATCTTGAGAAATTGAGGTTTTCTTGGTGAGACTGGGACTGAAGCCATGAGGACCCGTTTGACTACCAATTTTTTGTCAACATAAATTTAATTTCTACGAAAATTTTTTTTTGAGGTAACGTTAATGATATGACACAGCTGCCCTAAAAACACTGTTGGGAATAGTATGTACATAAATCATTTTTTTCCCAACAGAAAGATAATTTCACTATGAACGGTTACATAACATGCTCCGACTGCATTATGAGGACATGGTCCTCTTTTCAGTTTAAACGTGACCAAACTGTGATATCTACTTATAACACTATGATTTCTAGACTAGGAGCATTCATTTTGTAACTAAACTTATAATAACATAATATTAAAGATGCGAAGTTGAGAACTGTCGTAGCATAGCTGCATGTCAGAGGGGAATATATAAAATCTTGGGCACAAGATCCACCATTTGCATCTCAATTCAAACATAGTTCCAGCATCTGAATCGGAGAAGAGAGAAAAACCATTGTCTTATTAAAGTTATCTTCAGTAAATTTGGCTCCTCTCCATTAGAAATTATGGGCATGCCATTCTTGACCAATTATTAGGTGATAATTTAGTAGTTCAATTCGAAAACTTTAGCAAAGTATAAAAAACTCTACCTCTCTCTAGAAATTTGTTTCTATACAGCAGATGATCCATATTCATAAAAAGTGTAAATAAATAGTGTTAAAATGGAAGATGAAAATTTCCAATTATACTAGCTAATGGCCCTCTTAATTATCAAAAGAAAAAAAGATGAAAATTGCAACATCAATTGTATATAAAAAAATTTCAAATTCAAAATATTAGCTTCAGCAACAAGTGCCAAGTATGGGGCAAGTAGGTTCGAACTCTATATATAATTTATATATGCTATCACTAATTATTTAATCTTCACATAAAGCACAAGAGCACTATCTCGTCCGTGTAGAATGAAGTGATGATTTCCTATTGCTGAGATCGTCTCTAGCTCTCTTTCTTGCCATTTGCAAAAGCTCAATTGTTCAAGTGATGCTATATAATTGTACCAAAAAAAAGAAAAAAAAAACTAGATAACCTCTAGTCGAAATAGTTTTTGACGGGCTAGTCTCATAGCAAAGCTTGTGGAATATCCTAATAAAAGAAAATAATAAATCATTCACCATACAAAAATTTAGTTTGGAAGTTATATCCTTGAACACCGGCAAGCGCTTGAAATCTTTGGGAGCATAGAGAACATAATTTGTGTAAGCATTAACTCGTTTCATTAGTTCCTTCTTCTTGGAATCATCGTTGGCAATATGGGATGGCAAGGATATTATGCCATCTGCAAACATGAAGAGTGACTTGTTGTCCTCTGTATGGCTATTGCTTGGCTTTTGCTTCCTTGGACCTTCTACTTTTTCCCATTCATCATCCAATGTACTTGTTTTCCCTTTCTTTTCTTCGGGCTTAAAATCACTCATGGTGTTACTAATACAAATAGAATCTGAAAATTACCTTTTTAATAATTGTCAATATCTCTTGCAGATCTGCAAATACGAACAAACAACATTTATTTTTTAGTAGACGAAATCCCTAATTAAATTAGTATATATATATATATACTTAAATTTGTATGTGAAAATTTCATCCTTCATGCTTGCATAAACACAAATACCTTATCTATATGCTGCAACATAAAGACTTTAAAAGAGAATTGAAGGAGAACAAAACATTGAAATACGTATCAAAAGATATACAATGGAAGAATAGTGATATAGGTTTGAAGAGGGATGAAAAGGGTTATACTTACAAAGTAATTTATACGGTGATTTATGGTTGAGGAGGGAAGAAAAGACTTATACAAGTACAAGTGAGAACATGACCTCCTAGTCCTACTACCCTAAGGAGAATGACCTTGTTCATTTTCCTTTTTATAATGTGATTTTATATATATCTAATCTTTTTTACGTTCGAAAAAAAAAAGATATGGATAGATATAAGATAACAAGTGTATCTATCTGGAACAAACATTACAAAAACTGTTTGGGATAGGTATTTTTATGAAATTATCATATATGAAATTATTTTTTAATTTTAATCAAATTGAAATATATTATAATTTTATTTTTCTATTTTTATTGAAATGAACATAATATAATTTTAATCAAATCAAAATAAATTAGACTCTTATTTTTGCGTTTTTATTTAAATGAAATAATTTTAAAAAAATTATATTTAAAAATAATTAATAAAAAAATATAAATAAATAATTAGGAATGTAAATAAACTTTTCAATTTGCCTATATACATTTATGTTCAAATTATGATAAGTAAGTATGAACTATATCGAAGCCTATAATATATATTTTATGCAGTAAAAACCGCTGCTACCATGTATAGTTTTTTTTTTTGTTCATCTGCTGCCATGTATAGTAAAAGTGATGATTCTTTGTTGATAACAGTTTTAGATACAATGAGTAGGCCCTGGCTGTTCTTGACGCCATAATGGATCGAAAATTTGGGCTTGAGTTTTGGAAATCTTCATTAAAATAAGAAAGAGAGATGCATGATTGCAAGTATCAAACATTGAATGATGGTTCATTGTAGTTGACCAAAAAAAAAATGATGGTTCATTGTATTAAATTTTATAATTATAAAAAATATATATAGTTGAAGCAAATAAGAATCGTTAAAAAGTGAAACCTTTTAGTGTTGGAGAGAAAATTATTTCTAAGTCTGATATTTTAAATCTTTTAATAACCTAAAATTCAATTTTTATTTTGGGTATATGAAATTTATATGAAATCAAAATAGATAATCGTCATTGTGAAACCCAAATTTTGACGAAACAAAAAATAGTCCTGTAATTTTATATGGACTTTGGATCCAACTTGAATAAAAAAAAATGAGAAAAAAAGTAGATATATATAGAAAAGTGCATTATAAAAGAATTATTATCTCAATTATTATGAAATTAAAAAAAATGGGTCTTGTAAGAATTATCTATATAAAAGTGAGAATGGACTCCTTCAATAAGGATAAGCTATTTTTAAAAATAATCAATTCAGTTGACTGCATATTCCAAATTTAAGGATAGATAACAAGCACCTATTTGCAACAAATATTACTCTTACATTTGCACCTAATTGCTCTTATATTCTTTAAAGAAACAGGAAATGAAAATTGTCAAGAATAAGTATTTTATGATAAAGCACTTAGAATCACTCATGGCATTACTGATACGAATAGAATCTGAACTTTTCTTTTTAACAATTGTCAAAGTCTCTTGCAGATCTATAAATATGAACAAATAACATTTATCTTTTAGTAGACGAAATCCTCAATTAAATTAGTGTGTGTGTGTGTGTGTGTGTATATATATATATATATATATATGCTTAAATTTGTATGTGAAAATCCATTCTTCATACTTGTATAAACAAAAGTACCTTATTTATATGGTGCAATATAAAGACTTTAAAAGATAATTGAAGGAGAACAAAATATTGAAATACAAATCAAAAGATATACAATGGAAGAATAGTGATATAAGTTTGAAGATGGAAGAAAAGACTTATACTTGTAGAACAATTTATATGGTGATTTATGATTGAGGAGAGAAGAAAAGACTCATATAATACAGGTGAGAATATGACCTCCTAGTCCTACTACCTTAAGGAGAAGGGCCTTGTTCATTTTCCTTTTTTTAATGTGATTTTGCATATTCCTAATTTTTTTTACATTAAAAAAAAAGATATGGAATAGATATAAGATAGCAAGTATATCTATCTGGAACAAATTACAAAAAACTGTTTGGGATAGGTATTTTTATAAAATTATCATATATGAAATTATTTTTTATTTTAATCAAATTGAAATATATTATAATTTTACTTTTTCTATTTTTATTGAAATGAACATAACATAATTTTAATCAAAACAAAAAAAATTATACTCTTATTTTCGTGTTTTTATTTAAATGAAATAATTTTAAAAAAATATATTTAAAAATAATTAATAAAAAGTATAAATAAATAATTAGGAATGTAAATAAACCTTTCAATTTGCCTATATACGTTTATGTTTAAATTATAATAAGTAAGTATGAACTATATCGAAGCCTATAATATATATTTTATGCAGTAAAACTACTGCTGCCATGTATAGTTTTTTTTTTTTAATCATCTGCTGCCAAGTATATTAAAAGTGATGATTTCTGTGTTGATTGAGTAGGCCCTTGGTTGTTTCTTATTGCCATAATGGATCGAAAAATCTGGGCTTGAGTTTTGAAAATCTTCATTAAAATAAGAAAGAGAGATGTATGATTGCAAGTATCAAATATTGAATGATGGTTCATTGTAGTTGACCAAAAAACAAAAAATGATGGTTCATTGTATTAAATTTTATAATTATAAAAAAAATATATAGTTGAAGCAAATAAGGAATCCTTAAAGTGAAAACTCTTTAGTGTTGGAGAGAAAAATATTTCTAACTATGATATTTTAAATTTTTTTAATGACCTAAAATTTCAATTTTTATTTTGGTATGTGGAATTTATATGAAATCAAAATAGATAATCGTCATTGTGTAACCCAAATTTTAATGAAACAAAAAATAGTCCTGTAATTTTATATGGACTTTGGATTTAACTTAAATAAAAAAAAATGAGAAAAAAATAGATATATTTATGGAAAAGTACATCATAAAAGAATTATTATCTCTATTATTATGAAATTAAAAAAGGAGATCTTGTGAGAATTATCTATATAGAAGTGAAAATAGACTCTTTCAATAAAGATAAGTTATTTTAAAAATAACTAATCCAGTTGACTACGTATTCCAAATGTAAGGATAGATAACAAGTACCTTTTGCAACAAAGATTACTCTTATATTTGTACCTAATTGCTCTTACATTCTTTAAAAAAATAGGAAATGAAAATTGTCAAGAACAGGTATTTTATGATAAAGCACAAGAGTAATATCTCGTCCATACACAATAAAAGCAATGATTTCACCTTTCATATGGACTTTGATCCATATATACATATATATATAAGAAATACGCAATACCATCAGCTACCTAAGCATGAAAATATCAACTGCTTTTTATTAACACAGGTTTGAGCAAAAGCTCAATTGTTCAAGACTTGAAGTGGTACTATGTAATGTACACATAAAAAAAAAAACTAGATAACAAATATATTAAAGCGGGATCTGAAATTTAATCTACTTAACTACCATTCACCCCACAAATATTTAGTTTATAGAGCTAAATCTTTGAACACTGACAAACGTTTGGAATATTTGGGAGCACAGAAAATATAATTTGTGTACGCATTAATTCGCCGTAAGTTCCTTCTTCTTGGAATTATCCTCAGCAATCTCAAGTGGTAAGGGTGCTGTGCCATCCGTGAACATGAAGAGTGACCCGTTGTCCTCCTGTTGGCTATCGCTTCGTCGCCTTGAACTCTCTCCTTTTTCCCATTCATCAGGCAGAGAACTACCCCACAATGACATGCTCTTTAATATATGCCATGGTCTCTTGCATATCTGCAAATATTAACAAACAATCTCTATTTTTTAGTCAACCAAATCCCCAATGAAACCTTTATTCCATAGGCAAATCCGGAAGCCGCTCACCCAAACCGTTACTCTATCTATCTTCCTTAGCCATTGCAGGGTAAAAACTGGGCCTCCATTCCCTAACTGTCAATAATAATGCTCAAATAGCATCCAAGGCCGTTCAGTTAAGGCATAATTATAATCTTCCTCTTGAATTTAACAAGACAGTAATCAAAAGATTCAAAACCCAGATCAATAATCCCAGTTATTCCAGACAAAGCCCAAAGCTGTTTCAAGCCTCCTCTCTCGCACCAAGAACCCCACTTTTCTTCCCAAGAGTTTGGCAAGCAAGGAATCTTTCATAGGTTTGTGAATTCGATCTTCCACTTTTCTTTTCGCAAATAAGAACTCAGGACATGGAAACTTACCTTCCGGATCCTCTATTTTTACCAGAATTATCATCCTCTTGTTTGCTGTTTTCTTCATCAACATTGCTCGTGCTAGGACCAGCCTTTTCATCCCCTTCACTGTTAGCATCTTCTTGTCTGCTGTTTTCTTTATCAACGTTGCTCGTGCTAGGACCAGCCTTTTCATCCCCTTCACTGGAAGAAATCGCTGTCATCTCCATAACCCTTTGCTCGGCCAAGTAAAATGTCTCTGTATGATGATCTTCGGCTGTTCTTGACATTCTTTTTGCTTCTTCTTCTTCTTAACAAATCATCCTCCCCTGTTGAAGGCAACTTCCTTCCTCTCTTTCCCGGATCGCCATCGTCCCCAGAACGCCCTTGCAGTCGCCATCCTTTCTTTCTTTTCTTTGCGAATTCGGGTTTTCTTTCGCTACGCCTGCGAGCTGCTGCTGGCCTTGGCCCCTTTCGCCTTCGGGAATCCAATTACGCAGAAGATTGAATTGCAGAATAAAAACTGGATTTTGGAAACGGAAAGGAACCCCAGAAGTGGAAAAAACGAAAAACCATTCGCAGTAGGAAGAAAAAAAAAAAAGGAAATTGGCGAGACCCGCGAAGGTTTCGGTGGCAGCACCACCCGAATCTCCCTTACCCTTCCCTTGGCTAAGTTAAACTCAGCGTGCATACAAAATTTTATTGGACTTAAATAGCGATATGCATGTGATCAAGTAACGGATATTTTCATTTTTTTTAATTGGATAGGTATTTTTAATTACTATAGGTTAGTTTTTATCAAAATTTTATTAAATAATAATATAATTTTAATTCTATGACATGCACTCTTATACTGTGTTATGTATGTGTCATATATCTTTTTTTTTTTTAGTACAATAAATGTGTCATATTTCCTCTACTTATTTAAATGTAGTATTCTTAAAACATATAAAAATTTCTCAAAACAAAACAAGGACTTCTTGAAAGGTTCAACTAAAATTACACATTCAATACATTTCCTACGAAAGGTGTTTTTTATGTAAGTTTTTCTCTAATATTTATATGAAATTAGAAGCAGGGAGTTCACACAATCATATCAGATCCGTCTATCCAAGAATACAAGGCGTAACATTCTAATAGACATATTAAACTAGAATCTCTCAAGTTCTCTTTCTTTTGCAGAGTAGTTAAATTCCAAGACTTAAAAAGAGTTGATAAAACTGAAAAGGAGAGCATGAAACATTCTCACTATGCAAGGTAACACCTATTAGGACTATGCCGGCAATCAAAATAAGAAAAAAGGACACAGGACTGTCAACTCCTCGTGAAAATATCAACTGCTTTTTATCAGCACAGGTTTGAGCAACAGCTCAATAGTTCAAGTGGAGCTAATCAATTAACCAAAAAAAGAGTGGAGTTAATTAATGACTACGTAATGTACCCCCTCAAAAAAAAAAACTAGATAACGAATATTTAAAAAAGGGATTCTTAAATTTAATTCACATAACTATCATTCACCCTTCAAATATTTAGTTTGGGACTATATCCTTAAACACCGGCAAGCGTTTGAAATCTTTGGGAGCATTGAGAACATAATTTGTGTAAGCATTAACTTGTTCCATTAGTTCCTTCTTCTGGAAATCATCCTCAGCAATCTCGGATGAAAAGGGTACTATACCGTCCGCGACCATGAAGAGTGACTTGTCATCCTGCACTTGACTATTGCTTTGCTTCCTTGGACTTGGTACTAATTCCCATTCGTCATCCAATGGATTTGTCTTCCCTTCCCATTCCTCAGGTACAGAATTATCCAACAATGACATGGTGTTACTAATACGGTGACACAATCTGAAAATTGCCTTTCTAATATTTGCCACGGCATCCTGCATGTCTGCAAATATGAATAAACAACCTTTTATCTTTTAGTCAACAAAAAAATCCCCAATTAACCCCCTCTTCCTCATGGCCTTTTTAAATTTTAAAGCTGATATGTAACTGTGGTCATCACATGCAGAATATATTAAAGCTGATAAGTGTAGCTCTGGTTTGGAATTTTAATTAAAAACATTCCACATTCATATCTCTGCGCAGCAAGCAATATAGTAATTATATAATATACCAAGGGTTTGGAGTTTGAAGCCATTCCAAGTTTGTCTCGAGAAAAGAAGATTAAAAGAGCAGTCTGTGTAGTGACTAGAGTGACGCAAAACTAATGTGCTCTCGCTGTTCTGGAGTTAGTGCGGTGCATGTTTACCAGTAAAATTGAACCATCTACAAGCATGTGTTTTGGACTTCTTTCTCCAAGGAAAAAATATTAGGCACGTATGCATGCTATGCATACGGTATTAGAATTTAGAGAGAACGTAAAAACTCAGAAAATTCATGGTTCCTTCACATACAAGGTACTAAAGACAATTATGCAGACACAAGAAGAAGGGCTACAAAATTCTGAATATTACCTGGTCAATACAAGTAGTCCTTACTCACTGATTTACTCACTGAATATAGGTTGTCTGCAATTATTAAAAGTGAAATTGATTTAATTTGATTTGATTTCGAAATTAATTATGAGACTTGTGGATGAAGTTAACCGACGTGTAGTCTGTATCAGTACTTGAGCTTGCCACATAGATAAACAAAGCCACAGCAAATTGAAGTAGCTAAAATACAAGGAGATATACTCCCCAAAACCGAAAAACTGAAAAAAGTAAATACATGACTAACAATTTTCATTTTTTGCGTCTTTCACGCGTTTTTATTAATTTCCTTTTTTTTATAATGAACAATTATGTTTGAAATATTCAAGTATGGACCCCTACATGCAAGATGCTAACACCACGTACTAGAACGTGTTCAAGGTATAGAATCTGCAAAATACAAACTACGAATTCAGGCAAATAGCTTCGCAGCCCTCTTTTCCACCCTCAAAGCTTTGTTACTTACTAGCATGGATAAATTCTGCAGGATCACCGTATTCTTTCTTCTCTTCTGCGTCGTGGTCATTCTTCAATTCCAGCCAGTAGTTCTTGAAGCAGGATCATGCAGAATGTGTAGATTATTAGGATTGTATATTTCTACGCTTAACAGGTGTGATAGGGTGAAAATTAATATTTTTTAAATCTCTATTTTTAAGGACATAAAAAATTACAAGTTTTGATGATTGAATGCAGCAAATGACTTGCTGGTTTTATATGAACATTAGATCCTGTGATTGAATGTATTATTGTGTGGCCGAAGTAGTGAAATTGAGGAACTAAGCAAAATGTGTAGCATGAATGAAATAAAAAAAAAAGACATAAATGATGCTATGCCGTAAATGATAGGCATTGCCTGTTTTATTCTCAATAAGACAATTCTTACGTTTGGTACCCATTGAAGAGTGCCAAAATTGAGGGAGTCAGGAACTAAGCAAAATGTGGCATGGATGAGAATTATTTGGCATAATTGATAGCCATTACCTGTTTTCTTCTCATTAAGACAATTCTTCTGTTTGTTACCCATTGATGAGTGCAAAAGATGAGAGAGAGTGAGCGAGCTACCTCATCTTTTCAAACAAAATTTATCTCAACAACTACTTCCCAAAAAAATCCTAGCTGTAACAGTGTAGTGCCAATTGTGCATTTGTGTCTACATAGGATGCAATGTCAACAAGTTCCGTTAGTATTTCTAATGAAGTTACTGATTGAGACGAACTTGGTGGGTTTTGGGAAGATTTAGGATGAAATTGAAACTTGGGATAAAATTAAGAGACGAAAAGTGCATTTATTTATTTCTTATTTTCTGTTGGTTTTTGCTTTCCTGTTTGCAGGATTTCTTATACTCCTTTTAGTTGTACTTTCTCTCCTTTCTTTCTAATAATAATTCTTTTGCTATAAAAGAATTGTAGTTAAATGATAAAGCAAAAGAATTGATTTTCTGAGCATGTGATTTCTTTGCTCGTCCCCTCTCCCTTTTCCCTCTATAACCATTTTTCTGAAATATCTTTGCTGCAGATATGTCATATTTTCTCATTCTTTCAGGAGTTGGGAAAACTTCTCTAGTTCACCTGATCGTTAAAGGTTCTTCCATATCTCGCCCTCCACAGACAATTGGTTGTACAGTTGGTGTGAAGGTAAAGACTCCCCATTCTCTGGTCACACAAGAAAATGCATGATTGTTGCTGTAGTTCAAGACTTCATCAAATGTCCATTGTTGCTTTTTCCAGCACACTACTTATGGAAACTCTGGCAGCTCTTCAAGTAGCCTTAAAGGTGATTCTGAGAGAGATTTCTTCATTGAACTCTGGGATGTATCAGGACATGATCGGTACAAAGATTGCCGATCTCTGTTTTATTCGCAGATTAATGGTGAGTGAGAGCTTCTCTTTTTTTATTATTACTTTTAAATGTATAATTGTTTACATTTGTAAGAAGTTGTGTATATTCAATCTAACAATGGGGAGTCACCAAAACCAAGGAACATGATTTCTGACTCAGAAAAAAAATAAAAAAAAAGAGGAAAAATATTTCTAATACTTAAACAGTGACGAAGTATATCTTTGTTTTCTCTTTCCAAGTCTTACATAAACAAAATAAATGGAATCTGATTAAAATTTTGAACTGGAATTTTGAGCCTTTATCCTTTTAATCTTCATAAGAGATTATCAAGATTTGGCTGTTTAAATGTCATTTTAATTGCACCATACCCTTTTACCGATATTTTGTATTATTGCATCCATCCCTTAATAGCTTTTGGGCATATTGGTACTTTTTACAATTAAAATTTGTGTGTAAATAATGAAACCTTAACAATAAGTACATATTTAAAAGTTGATTGCCTGATTTTTTAACTAAGGTTTCTTGTTCGAACTTCATTTACAGGTGTAATTTTTGTTCACGATCTTTCACAGAGAAGAACAAAGGCTAGCTTGCAGAAGTGGGCAGCAGAGATTGCTGCAACTGGGACATTTTCAGCTCCTTTAGGATCGGGTGGCCCTGGTGGCCTTCCTGTTCCATATATTGTCATTGGTAACAAATCTGATATTGCTGCAAAAGAGGGTACAAGAGGAAGCAGTGGGAATCTTGTTGATGTTGCACGCCAATGGGTTGAGAAGCAGGGTTTGCTTCCATCAAGCGAGGAGCTTCCTCAGACTGAGAGTTTTCCTGGCAGTGGAGGCCTAATTGCAGTAAGTGTCTCAATGAAACTGGTTTATGCTTTCACTTTCATTGCTCAAGAATTAAGATAGTACCCCATGGAAATTAGCATGTTGTGTTCAGGTGAAATTGAATAAATCTGATGTTAATTTTCATTATTTTGGAGTAGGCAATTCAAAATTTTAGTTTCGCTTGTTTTGTACTTTTATAACTGGTTGATGCGTAACATAAAAATATTTAACAGGTTTTACAAAGCTAATTTTCACATATTATATAACCAGTGTTTGTGAAAGAGTGACTTTAGCTGATTGAATGGGATAGAATTTACATTTCAAATTTTTTCCTGTCAGACACTTGTGCATTTCTTAAGGCTACGTTTGGATGGGGGATTTGGAAGGAGCATTGAGGGAAGAGAGAGGTTTATTATAAGTCTCTTTTTTATTTAGAAGTTTTATAAAAAGAAGGAAAGGAAATAGAGATTTTTTAAGTAATCCTCTAAAATCTTTCCTATTAATTTTTATGAATATTTTAAAGTTCCTCTTATTTGGAGAATTTTAAACTTCCTAACAAGGGGGAGAGGAGCTTGTTAACTTTTCATTCTCCTCCCTTCTCTTTCCCTCCCCTTCAATTTCCCAAGCATAGCCTGCCTAAGGGTATGTTTGGTAGTTGGAAGGGAAATGAATCAAAAGAAAATGAAGGGCAAGGGAAGAGGATGGGATGTTAAGTATTAAGTTTCCTTCCTCTTGTTTGGATGTTTAAAATGCTTCAAATGGATAGAACTTTAAAATGCTTATAAAAATTAATAAGGGAGGGTTTTAGAGGATTACTTAAAATTCTCCATTTCACTCCCCACTTTTTATAAAACTTCCAAACAGGGAAGAGGTTTATCCTCATTTCCCCTCCCAAATTCTCCATTGCCTAAAGATTTAAATATTATGGATGACTTGTATTGAAACTTGACACTTCACTTTGTTGACATCTCTCTTGTGTTGTGTAAGATTTGACTATTCAGCTTTAGTTCACTCTCAAAATCAATGGAAAGGGCTAATTTTTTTGACAGTATCTTAAAGCTTGTCTATACATATATATATCTGAGTCACTTAAAGTGATAATTGTGAATGATGAATTTAGCTCGGTCGTTTCTCACTGTGCTGAGCTTTGGAAAATGCTGAACTGGGGATGCCAAGTATTTGCTGTGTAGGCCTTGATTTCTCATGCAGTCATTTGAACCCAAAGTACCAGATTTACCTATGAAGTAACAAACCATATTTGAAAATTTGAGGCAGAGATATGTCTGTTTTTGCATTCTGTTGTACAATTGCTATCCAATTCATTATTCTCATACTAGTTGTGATTTGTATGTTGGATGTCTGTAGGCTGCAAAAGAAGCAAGGTATGAGAAGGAAGCTGTGTTGAAATTTTTTTCGTATGGTCAGTATGGTCTTGCATATCTTTATCATTTCTTGTGTATGGGTCATTATCTGAGTTTTCTGGTACCTACCCTTTTAGTTGATCAGGAGAAGATATTTCTCAGATGAAATACCTGCACCAAGTGTGTGGTCGGTTTCTTCTGTTCAGAGAACTACTCAGCGTATAGATGAAAATTCGATTGATGAAGATGATCATTCTTATAATACAAGGTATGTTCTGCTTAGCTTTGGAATCATTTTGATGCTGGCATGTTGCAGTGCTTTTATCATCATCACCATAAATTCTTTCTCTGGAATTTCTTTGGTTGGACGATGCATAAAATGTACTTTTGGGTCTGGTTCTGCCTTGTTACTTAGATTGAGATGGGAATGGTAGTTGTAGGACGTGCCTCGAATCCTACATATCTTGGTGATGGAATAATCATAAATTAGTTTTGACATGTTCTGCTTGTTTGTTATCAATTCATGAACGCTGTGTTTTCTTTCTTTTTTAAGCTTGTTTTGTGCCACCCCACACAAAGTTTATTGTTGATTGCAGTCTAAGCGGTGATCCTTACAAGTATAACATGCTTCCCCCGCTTCCTGCTCAAAGTAATCTCACTCCACCACCCACGCTTTATCCTCAGCAGCCAGTTTCTGTCTCTGAAAGTTATAGCCTCCCAAGGTTTTCTTTGTCTGACTCCTCAGAAATTAGTGCTGCGCCCAGAACAAAGCGCTCATATATTAATGTCTGAGGATCTCTGTATCTGATAATTAGACATTGCTAATACACTGGTGTATTCTTGCATGGAATGAAGTTATATGTTTGTCTAAATTCTATGTTCCGCTTGTAACTTCTCCCTTGATTCATTCATTTTTTAGAGTCTTTCTCAGTGAAAGGGGCTATTGGTTCAAAGTTTGGGGAGAATTTATAATCATAATGTGGTCGATTCTTTTATATCTGACCCTTCTTTTCTAACTATTGAAAATATCAATCTTTTCCAGCTATTGAAAATATCAACAGTATATGGATCAAAAATTTGGGCTTGAGTTTTGGAAATCTTCATTAAAATAACAAAGAGAGATGTATGATTGCAAGTATCAAACATTGAACGATGGTTCATTGTAGTTGACCAAAAAAAATGATGGTTCATTGTATTAAATTTTATAATTATAAAAAATATATATATAGTTGAAGCAAATAAGAATCCTTAAAAAGTGAAACCTTTTAGTGTTGGAGAGAAAATTATTTCTAAGTCTGATATTTTAAATTTTTTAATGACCTGAAATTCAATTTTTATTTTGGGTATATAGAATTTATATGAAATCAAAATACATAATCGTCATTATGAAACCCAAATTTTGATGAAACAAAAAATAGTCCTGTAATTTTATATGGACTTTGGATCCAACTTAAATAAAAAAAAATGAGAAAAAAAGTAGATATATATGGAAAAGTGCATTATAAAAGAATTATTATCTCTATCATTATGAAATTAAAAAATGGGGGTCTTGTGAGAATTATCTATATAGAAGAGAGAATGGACACCTTCAATAAGGATAAGTTATTTTAAAAATAACCAATCCAGTTGACTGCATATTCCAAATTCCAAATTTAAGGATAGATAACAAGCACTTATTTGCAACAAAGATTACTCTTACATTTGTAACTAATTGCTCTTGTATTCTTTAAAGAAACAGAAATGAAAATTGTCAAGAATATGTATTTTTTGATAAAGCACTTAGAATCACTCATGGTATTACTGATACGAATAGAATCTGAAATTTCCTTTTTAACAATTGTTAAAGTCTCTTGCAGAACTATAAATATGAACAAATAACATTTATCTTCTAGTAGACGAAATCCCAAATTAAATTAATATATATATATATATATATATATATATATATATATATATATATATATATATATATGCTTAAATTTGTATGTGAAAATCCAATCTTCATACTTGCATAAACACAAATACTTTATCTATATGGTGCAACATAAAGACTTTAAAAGATAATTCAAAGAGAACAAAATATTGAAATACATATCAAAAAATATACAATGGAAGAATAGTGATATATGTTTGAAGATGGAAGAAAAGACTTATTCTTGTAAAATAATTTATACGGTGATTTATGATTGAGGAGAGAAGAAAAGACTCATATAATACAAGTGAGAATATGACCTCCTAGTCCGACTACCCTAAGGAGAAGGGCCTTGTTCATTTTCCTTTTTTTTAATGTGATTTTGCATATTCCTAATTTTTTTTACATTAAAAAAAAGATATGGATAGATATAAGATAGCAAGTATATCTATCTGGAACAAATTACAAAAATTGTTTGGGATAGGTATTTTTTATGAAATTATCATATATGAAATTATTTTTATTTTTAATCAAATTAAAATATATTATAATTTTATTTTTCTATTTTTATTGAAATGAACATAATATAATTTTTAATCAAACAAAAGAAATTATACTCTTATTTTCGTGTTTTTATTTTAAATGAAATATTTTTAAAAAAATATATTTAAAATAATTAATAAGTATAAATAAATAATTAGGAATGTAAATAAACCTTTCAATTTCCTTTATACGTTTATGTTCAATTTTATAAGTAAGTATGAACTATATCGAAGCCTATAATATATATTTTATGCAGTAAAACTACTGCTGCCATGTATAGTTTTTTTTTTTTTAATCATCTGCTGCCAAGTATAGTAAAAGTGATGATTTCTGTGTTGATTCCAGTTTCATATACAATGAGTAGGCCTGGTTGTTCTTGTTGCCATAATGGACGAAAATTGGGTTTGAGTTTTGAAAATCTTCATTAAAATAAGAAAAGAGATGCATGATTGCAAGTATCAAACATTGAATGATGGTTCATTGTAGTTGACCAAAAAAAAATGATGGTTCATTGTATTAAATTTTATAATTATAAAAAATATATATAGTTGAAGCAAATAAGAATCCTTAAAAAGTGAAACCTTTTAGTGTTGGAGAGAAAATTATTTCTAAGTCCGATATTTTAAATTTTTTATAAACCTCAAATTCAATTTTATTTTGGTATATGAATTTATATGAATCAAAATGATAATCGTCATTGTGAAACCAATTTTGACGAAACAAAAATAGTCCTGTAATTTTATATAGACTTTGGATATAACTTAAATAAAAAAATGAGAAAAAAGTAGATATATTTATGGAAAGTGCATTAAAGAATTATTATCTCTATTTATGAAATCAAAAAAGGAGATCTTGTGAGAATTATCTATATAGAAGTGAAAATGTATTCATAAGGATAAGTTATTTTAAAAATAACTAATCTAGTTGACATATTCTAAATTTAAGGATAGATAACAAGCACCTTTTGTAACAAAGATACTCTTATATTTGACTAATTGCTCTACATTCTTTAAAGAAATAAGAAACAAAAATTGTCAAGACAAATATTTTATGATAAAGCACAAGAGTAGTATCTCGTCCTTGCACAATAAAAGCAATGATTTCACCTTTCATATGGACTTTGATCATATTATAATATATATAAAGAAATACGCAATACCATCAGCTACTAAGCATGAAAATATCAACTGCTTTTTATTAACACAGGTTTGAGCAAAAGCTCAATTGTTCAAGACTTCAAGTGGTACTTGAAGTGGTACTATGTAATGTACTCATAAAAAAAAAAAACTAGATAACGAATATATTAAAGCGGGGTCTGAAATTTAATCTACTTAACTACCATTCACCCCACAAATATTTAGTTTATGGAGCTAAATCTTTGAACACTGACAAACGTTTGGAAATATCCTGGGAGCATAGAGAACATAATTTGTGTACGCATTAACTTCGTTCCGTAAGTTCCTTCTTCTTGGAATCGTATCCTCAGCAATCTCAAGGGTGGCAAGGGTACTATGCCGTCCTCGAACATGAAGAGTGACTGCGTTGTCCTCCTGTTGGCTATCGCTTCGCCGCCTTGAACTCTCTCCTTTTTCCCATTCATCAGGCAGAGAACTACCCCACAATGACATGCTCTTAATATATGCCATGGTCTCTTGCATATCTGCAAATATTAACAAACAATCTCTATTTTTTAGTCAACCAAATCCCCAATGAAACCTTTATTCCATAGGCAAATCCGGAAGCCGCACCCAAACCGTTACTCTATCTATCTTCCTTAGCCATTGCAGGGTAAAAACTGGGCCTCCATTCCCTAACTGTCAATAATAATGCTCAAATAGCATCCAAGGCCGTTCAGTTAAGGCATAATTATAATCTTCCTCTTGAATTTAACAAGACAGTAATCAAAAGATTCAAAACCCAGATCAATAATCCCAGTTATTCCAGACAAAGCCCAAAGCTGTTTCAAGCCTCCTCTCTCGCACCAAGAACCCCACTTTTCTTCCCAAGAGTTTGGCAAGCAAGGAATCTTTCATAGGTTTGTGAATTCGATCTTCCACTTTTCTTTTCGCAAATAAGAACTCAGGACATGGAAACTTACCTTCCGGATCCTCTGTTTTACCAGAATTATCATCCTCTTGTTTGCTGTTTTCTTCATCAACATTGCTCGTGCTAGGACCAGCCTTTTCATCCCCTTCACTGTTAGCATCCTCTTGTCTGCTGTTTTCTTTATCAACGTTGCTCGTGCTAGGACCAGCCTTTTCATCCCCTTCACTGGAAGAATCGCTGTCATCTCCATAACCCTTTGCTCGGCCAAGTAAGATGTCTCTGTATGATGATCTTCGGCTG
This sequence comes from Castanospermum australe, assembly GCA_019955255.1. NCBI lineage: Eukaryota > Viridiplantae > Streptophyta > Magnoliopsida > Fabales > Fabaceae > Castanospermum > Castanospermum australe. Next base: position 108,539 of record NSJW01000306.1, on the reverse strand, counting down.
TTCTTGACATTCGTTTTGCTTCTTCTTCTTCTTAACAAATCATCCTCCCCTGTTGAAGGCAACTTCCTTCCTCTCTTTCCCGGATCGCCATCGTCCCCAGAACGCCTTGCAGTCGCCATCCTTTCTTTCTTTTCTTTGCGAATTCGGGTTTTCTTTCGCTACGCCTGCGAGCTGCTGCTGGCCTTGGCCCCTTTCGCCTTCGGGAATCCAATTACGCAGAAGATTGAATTGCAGAATAAAAACTGGATTTTGGAAACGGAAAGGAACCCCAGAAGTGGAAAAAACGAAAAACCATTCGCAGTAGGAAAAGAAAAAAAAAAAAAAAAGGAATTTGGCGAGACCCGCGAAGGTTTCAGTGGCAGCACCACCCGAATCTCCCTCACCCTTCCCTTGGCCAAGTTAAACTCAGCGTGCATACGAAATTTTATTAGACTTAAATAGCGACATGCATGTGATCAAGTAACGGATATTTTCATATTTTTTTAATTGGATAGGTATTTTTAATACTATAGTTTAGTTTTTATCAAAATTTTATTAAATAATAATATAATTTTAACTCAATGACATGCACTCTTATACTGTGTTATGTATGTGTCATATATCTTTTTTTTTTTAGGTATAATGAATGTGTTGTATTTCTTCTACTAATTTAAATGTAGTATTCTTAAAATATATAAAAATTTCTCAAAACAAAGCATGGACTCCTTGAAAGGTTCAACTAAAATTACACATTCAATACATTTCTTACGAAAAGCGTCTTTTATGTTAGTTTTTCTCTAATATTTATATGAAATTAGAAGCAGGGAGTTCACACAATCATATCAGATCCGTCAATCCAAGAATACAAGGCGTAACATTCTAATAGACATATTAAACTAGAATTTCTCAAGTTCTCTTTCTTTTGCAGAGTAGTTAAATTCCAAGACTAAAAAGAATTGATAAAACTGAAAAGGAGAGCATGAAACATTCTCACTATGCAAGGTAACACCTATTAGGACTATGCCGGCAATCAAAATAAGAAAAAGGACACAGGACTGTCAACTACCTCATGAAAATATCAACTACTTTTTATCAGCACAGGTTTGAGCAACAGCTCAATAGTTCAAGTGGAGCTAATCAATTAACCAAAAAAGAGTGGAGTTAATTAATGACTACGTAATGTACCCCCTCAAAAGAAAAAAACTAGATAACGAATATTTAAAAAAGGGATTCTTAAATTTAATTTACATAACTACCGTTCACCCTTCAAATATTTAGTTTGAGGACTATATCCTTGAAACACCGGCAAGCGTTTGGAAATCTTTGGGAGCATAAAGAACATAATTTGTGTAAACATTAACTTGTTCCATTAGTTCCTTCTTCTGAAAATCATCCTCAGCAATCTCGGATGAAAAGGGTACTATACCGTCCGCGAACATGAAGAGTGACTTGTCATCCTGCACTTGGCTATTGCTTTGCTTCCTTGGACTTGGTACTAATTCCCATTCGTCATCCAATGGATTTGTTTTCCCTTCCCATTCCTCAGGTACAGAATTATCCAACAATGACATGGTGTTACTAATACGGTGACACAATCTGAAAATTGCCTTTCTAATATTTGCCACGGCATCCTGCATGTCTGCAAATATGAATAAACAACCTTTTATCTTTTAGTCAACAAAAAAATCCCCAATTAACCCCCTCTTCCTCATGGCCTTTTTAAATTTTAAAGCTGATATGTAACTGTGGTCATCACATGCAGAATATATTAAAGCTGATATGTGTAGCTCTGGTTTGGAGTTTTAATTAAAAACATTCCACATTCATATCTCTGCGCAGCAAGCAATATAGTAATCCATTCCAAGTTTGTCTCGAGAAAAGAAGATTAAAGTAGATCAATAATCCCAGTTATTCCAGACAAAGCCCAAAGCTGTTTCAAGCCTCCTCTCTCACACCAAGAACCCCACTTTTCTTCCCAAGAGTTTGGCAAGCAAGGAATCTTTCATAGGTTTGTGAATTCGATCTTCCACTTTTCTTTTCGCAAATAAGAACTCAGGACATGGAAACTTACCTTCCGGATCCTCTATTTTACCAGAATTATCATCCTCTTGTTTGCTGTTTTCTTCATCAACATTGCTCGTGCTAGGACCAGCCTTTTCATCCCCTTCACTGTTAGCATCTTCTTGTCTGCTGTTTTCTTTATCAACGTTGCTCGTGCTAGGACCAGCCTTTTCATCCCCTTCACTGGAAGAAACGCTGTCATCTCCATAACCCTTTGCTCGACCAAGTAAAATGTCTCTGTATGATGATCTTCGGCTGCTCTTGACATTCTTTTTGTTCTTCTTCTTCTTAACAAATCATCCTCCCCTGTTGAAGGCAACTTCCTTCCTATCTTTCCCGGATCGCCATCGTCCCCAGAACGCCCTGCAGTCGCCATCCTTTCTTTCTTTTCTTTGCGAATTCGGGTTTTCTTTCGCTACGCCTGCGAGCTGCTGCTGGCCTTGGCCCCTTTCGCCTTCGGGAATCCAATTACGCAGAAGATTGAATTGCAGAATAAAAACTGGATTTTGGAAACGGAAAGGAACCCCAGAAGTGGAAAAAACGAAAAACCATTCGCAGTAGGAAAAGAAGAAAAAAAAAAAAAAGGAAATTTGGCGAGACCCGCGAAGGTTTCAGTGGCAGCACCACCCGAATCTCCCTCACCCTTCCCTTGGCTAAGTTAAACTCAGCGTGCATACGAAAATTTTATTAGGACTTAAATAGCGATATGCATGTGATCAAGTAACGGATATTTTCATATTTTTTTAATTGGATAGGTATTTTTAATACTATAGGTTAGTTTTTATCAAAATTTTATTAAATAATAATATAATTTTAATTCTATGACATGCACTCTTATACTGTGTTATGTATGTGTCATATATCTTTTTTTTTTTTAGTACAATAAATGTGTCATATTTCCTCTACTTATTTAAATGTAGTATTCTTAAAACATATAAAAATTTCTCAAAACAAAACAAGGACTTCTTTGAAAGGTTCAACTAAAATTACACATTCAATACATTTCCTACGAAAGGTGTCTTTTTATGTAAGTTTTTCTCTAATATTTATATGAAATTAGAAGCAGGGAGTTCACACAATCATATCAGATCCGTCAATCCAAGAATACAAGGCGTAACATTCTAATAGACATATTAAACTAGAATCTCTCAAGTTCTCTTTCTTTTGCAGAGTAGTTAAATTCCAAGACCTTAAAAAGAGTTGATAAAACTGAAAAGGAGAGCATGAAACATTCTCACTATGCAAGGTAACACCTATTAGGACTATGCCGGCAATCAAAATAAGAAAAAAGGACACAGGACTGTCAACTCCTCGTGAAAATATCAACTGCTTTTTATCAGCACAGGTTTGAGCAACAGCTCAATAGTTCAAGTGGAGCTAATCAATTAACCAAAAAAAGAGTGGAGTTAATTAATGACTACGTAATGTACCCCCTCAAAAGAAAAAAAAAACTAGATAACCTCTAGAAATAGTTTTAAAAAAGGGCTAGTTCTTAAAGCTTGTGGAATATCCTAATAAAAGAAAATAATAAATCATTCACCCTACAAAAATTTAGTTTGGACTATATCCTTGAACACCGGCAAGCGTTTGAAATCTTTGGGAGCATAGAGAACATAATTTGTGTAAGCATTAACTCGTTTCATTAGTTCCTTCTTCTTGGAATCATCGTTGGCAATATCGGGATGGCAAGGATACTTATGCCATCTGCGAAACATGAAGAGTGACTTGTCATCCTGCACTTGGCTATTGCTTGGCTTTTGCTTCCTTGGACCTTCTACTAATTTCCCATTCATCATCCAATGGATTTGTTTTCCCTTCCCATTTCCTCAGGTACAGAATTATCCAACAATGACATGGTGTTACTAATACGGTGACACAATCTGAAAATTGCCTTTCTAATATTTGCCACGGCATCCTGCATGTCTGCAAATATGAATAAACAACCTTTTATCTTTTAGTCAACAAAAAAATCCCCAATTAACCCCCTCTTCCTCATGGCCTTTTTAAATTTTAAAGCTGATATGTAACTGTGGTCATCACATGCAGAATATATTAAAGCTGATAAGTGTAGCTCTGGTTTGGAATTTTAATTAAAAACATTCCACATTCATATCTCTGCGCAGCAAGCAATATAGTAATTATATAATATACCAAGGGTTTGGAGTTTGAAGCCATTCCAAGTTTGTCTCGAGAAAAGAAGATTAAAAGAGCAGTCTGTGTAGTGACTAGAGTGACGCAAAACTAATGTGCTCTCGCTGTTCTGGAGTTAGTGCGGTGCATGTTTACCAGTAAAATTGAACCATCTACAAGCATGTGTTTTGGACTTCTTTCTCCAAGGAAAAAATATTAGGCACGTATGCATGCTATGCATACGGTATTAGAATTTAGAGAGAACGTAAAAACTCAGAAAATTCGTGGTTCCTTCACATACAACGTACTAAAGACAATTATGCAGACACAAGAAGAAGGGCTACAAAATTCTGAATATTGCCTGGTCAATACAAGTAGTCCTTACTCACTGATTTACTCTGACCCATTGATGGACTGCAGTAATCAACCATGATTATATATATCTACTCAAATTTGTACGTGAAAATCCATCCCTCATGCTTTGCATAAACATCAATCATCCTATCTATATGCTGCTACCTAAAGACATAGAGAATTGAGAGAGAACAAAAAATTAAAATACGTACCGAACGAGTTATATGACGGAAGAATAAAGTGACTCAGGTTTGAGGAGGGACGAAAAGGCTTTTATATATATATATATATAAAAGGGAGAATATGGCCTCTTAGGCCTACTCTTATAGGTTGTGTCTGCAATTATTAAAAGTGAAATTGATTTAATTTGATTTAAATTGATTTGATTTGATTTGATTCGAAATTAATTATGAGACTTGTGGATGAAGTTAACCAACGTGTAGTCTGTACCAGTACTTAAGCTTGCCACATAGATAAACAAAGCCACAGCAAATTGAAGTAGCTAAAATACAAGGACACATACTCCCCACAAACCGAAAAACTGAAAAAAGTAAATACAGTGACTAACAATTTTCATTTTTTGCGTCTTTCACGCGTTTTATTAATTTCCTTTTTTTTTAATGAACAATTATGTTTGAAATATTCAAGTATGGACCCCTACATGCAAGATGCTAACACCACGTACTAGAACGTGTTCAAGGTATAGAATCTGCAAAATACAAACTACGAATTCAGGCAAATAGCTTCGCAGCCCTCTTTTCCACCCTCAAAGCTTTGTTACTTACTAGCATGGATAAATTCTGCAGGATCACCGTATTCTTTCTTCTCTTCTGCGTCGTGGTCATTCTTCAATTCCAGCCAGTAGTTCTTGAAGCAGGTGGCCAGAATGTTGCTCCAAATCAGCCAGAAAAAACACCTCTTTCCAAGATACTGATGGATACAATTTCTCTACTGAAAAAGTCCCACAAAAGTTCCTGGGAGAAAATCAAAACCGTCGTGCATGATCTGCAGATGCAGTTTTCCCCACTGAATTTGGAGTAAGATCAAGGGTTCTTAGACACCCATTTGATTTTTATTTTAAATTTTCACATGAAAGAGCTATGGAACTGTTGTGTTTCAGGGGCGTGGGCGAGACGGAAACCGAACTTGGCGTTGGTGGCGTCAAAGGAACGATGAAAGAAGCAGTTGGGAAGAGCTTCGACGAAAGCGAAGAGACAGTTGAGGAATCTGCTGAATCAGAAGAAGAAGTGGTCGGAGAAGCGATTCACAAGACACCAGTAAAGGTGAAGGAGGGTGGCTCTGAGAAAGAGTCTGAAGCAGAGCTTTGATCAAAATCTTTTAATTCTTTTTTGGGTACTTTCACTCAATATTGTGATGATTTTTATGAAAAACATAGCACACTCTGTATGTACCGATTTATTTATCCTACTTATTTTTCTCATCTGTTCCAATTTCGGCCAAATGCTTAGAAGAATGAAAAGTTAAAACTTGTTGAAGCCTTCCAAATATTGAAGGATAGATTACAACCACATATCTGCAACAAATATTAAATGCTTGTAAGAAACAGATAAGTTTTAGTTTTTTGGATATGATATGATCATGGATGCGTGCCTGAACGGCCATTAGAACATAAGACTTCCCTATCTGGTTGTTCCAATATTTTAAAGCCCAACAAATATATTCGTTAGGAAGACCTGGGAAGGCAGTGAAGAACTGAAGATACTACCCAGGGTTTTAACTGCAGCATCGATCTTGTTGCTCAACAACTCAAGGTTCGGTAGAAGCCCGTTCTGAGTAGTAGTGGGTCAGAAGGTCAAGGTAACCTTAAGGCACACCAGTCAGAAGCTCAACTCCCCAAGTCTTCATTGTAGAATACGAATCCAATCTTAAGTGACACAAATTTCTTAATTCCTTTTCTTTGATTAAGCTACAGTTTTCGCATCAGCCAAGGCAAAAGAAGACCTCAATAATTTCAAATCTATATATTGCGTTCTCAAACTTGTCCAGCGTTCTCTATGCATGAAATGCAGTGCACTCTTTAACAATGGCGAAACTTGACATAAAATTTTAGAGGGGTGATTGGACTATATATAGTCTACAAACTACGATGAAGTGCTAGGACTATCATTATAGAATTACTGTTCATTTATTGATCTAGTAATTAGTATGTTGTTGCAAAAAAATATATATATTGGAAGCCAAATTTTGGAGGCGAAAAACACAGGGAAATTTTCGGGTGAAAACAAATTTTTGAGGGCTAAAGAAATTATTTTATAAACTTGGTCTACATAATATATTAATAAAAAACTAATACATAATCAAATAAACATTAATGATGTCTTAATTGTTTTATTTACTCTATGATGCATTAGTTTTTTATAAGCTTAGTTTATACAAATTTTATGAAGTCTACACGAAAATCTTTCAGAAACTGTGTGAAATAGTAGAAAACAAATGAAGAGATAAAATTACATATCTCTCTCTAATTTAAAAAGAAAAAAAACGTTGGTATGCCCTAAAGAAGTTCCGCCGGTGCTCTTCACAGCAACGCCACTGATCACGAGAAATAGCCGAGTTGAATGGGCATGGATTCTTCGTATTGAGCTACAACTGCCTCCTCTGCCACAATCCAGCCCTTACTATTGGACTTTTCTTGCTCAATCTCTTCATAACAACACTGAGAAAATCAAGACATGAGAAGATAATGGGCATTAAAAGACAAGTAGACAATATACATTATTCTCTGGAGAGACTTAAAGCTACATCCTTCCAGTAAATAAAAAGATATTTACTGAAACATAATGAAGATATTTAAATGAAAACAAGAAAATGCGGATGTTTAAAGGAGGAAATATAGCTGATATGAAGGGGTAACAAGGTTGGACAATCAACCAAGTTCGCGAGCGGGTGCATTTTTGAACAGAAAATAAGTATAACCACAGAAGTAGACAAACCCAGAAATCCTCCATTTTATTTCCCTGTCAAGTAAGCAAGTAGGCCTTATATAACTAGCCAGGTACACACTACAGATAATATTATCATCTAACAGCTTGTTCACAACTAAGCTTTTCTTATATTTTCAAGCTTGTAAAAGGGGCAAGGAACAGTTATCATCTGGATCAATTGGCAATGGCAGAATACGAACCTTGGAACAAGTATATACAATAAGGGTCATCCAATCCCAGTTCTCCACCAACTGTCTTTGGTCATCATCAAGTGCCTCCTGTAGAAAGTATAGTAATGGAGGCATTAGCTGCATCTCAAATTGCCTTGATCTGCCACAGAGCCTGCACCTACCAGGGTCTATTTCATCTGCTGTAGCTAAAAGTGGCTTCCCACCATATAAGTATCTAACACAAATGAAAAAAAAGCATGTTACGGTGCCTTAAACCAGAGCAAAGGAAGAGGGAAAAAAAGGGAGGGGGAATGGGTGAACCAGAACAAGGAAAGATCGGATGCTATAAAAAAAATATAGAGATAATAGAGTGTTAGCATGATAAGTCATGAGTGAATGTATTAAAATATCCTCAGGTGGTATGCTTCCACTCATCAAAAGGGAGCCACAAGAGAGAAATGGATGGAGAAACCACAATTTCTCCAGCTTCCTCAACTCAGGTCAGTTTATTTAATTACTATTGCATGTTCGTGAAGCCCATGCACAACTATCACAACTCCCAATCAGTACAATGAATAGAATGAAATTATATATCACTGATAATGGTAGAGAAAACTGCCTCTTTGATCAGTACTTAACATGCTACATCAGAATCATACACTCTCCAATTGAAACTATTCGCTAACTTTATCACCCTGGCACTGTTTCTCTAGCCCTACAATTCTTTCATTTTCAAAGCAGACAGTGGACTGATCTCAATCCTTAATGAGTAATTTAAACTAAAACAAGGGGATTGAAACCAAATTATGTGATGAGGGTGGGACAATTGTATTTAACTCTACTGTCCACTCCAAAGCATGATTTATTATCTACCTGAAACACTGCTCAGGATATGCATCCAATCGTTTCTTGAACTTGAGGTATGTTCTATCAGCAGTCAAAGCTTTATCATATTCATAATGTTCCCTTTCCCAAGTTTCTTCATTTTGTGAATGATCCTCAACATCACTTGCATTCTCCTTAATAGAAAGTGATGAGTAGTTAGAACACACAGAACTAAGATCCCCTGAAGATGACTCTTCCTGTGTGTATATATAAAAGCAAGGCACCACTGCAAACAACCAACACACCAACCAATTACAAGTTTAGCACAAAATTTATAATGCCTCAAGCTCATTAACTCAGCTTTCCCAAAAGCTTAAATCCCATAGAAAGAGTAGAGAAGGCTCACCTTGAACAATCGTGCAGCGTGATGACATAGAATTAAAAGTATTGTTTCAAATAAGGGAAGCATCATGCAAATATGTCAAGTCAACTAACAAATTTCCCCTTTTTTGTTTCAACTAAAATTCACTTACGCTTTTCCACATTTGAACATTATATGTTTTGACATATTCCACTTTTTATTTCACAAAAATCAGTTTGGTATGTATAATTCCAGTGGCAGGGATCAACTTTGGCCATTTGGCATTGTCGCATCAGATAAACTGTACCAGACTAGCATTACCATACATGTGGACGGGATGAGGTTTGCTGATTACCTCAAGCAGTAATTTTCATACATGCTTTAAAATAAAAAGCACCAAAACAGAAAGACTAGGGATTTTGTCTTGGCAGTTAACACCTTTACCTGGCACATCAATATCAACCATGGTTGCTTTTGGATATGGAGATGCAGAGGCAGCAGTGCCAGTACGCCGTTTAGTTGGTCCTTTCTTGCTCTTAGAAGCCAGAGTGCCTGCTTCAAAGAGTGCCCTACCCAGTTCTTCCAAATCCATGTCATCTTCGTTATCATCATTGAAATCTTCCCAGCAGCTGGCATTTCGAACCCCACTGGAAGATATAGGTGCAGAGTCTGCATCTTGAGTGCAAGTTTGTGACTTCTCCGCGTCATGAATCTTCTGAACTCGAAGAACTCGCCAGCTACAAGCCACAGGTAGTTAAATAGAAAAAAAAAAAAAAAAAGTCAGTGCGGGAGACAATATTTGCAATTTTGCACTAGTAAGAAACATTGGAAAAAATTGGACCTCTGGGAAGCGTTTCCACATTTTGGCATAACACAACCAAAAATGAAAAGAAAGCGTTCTTGAATCTTTTCAGTTTTACTTGATATCGGAGCATAAACCTGGGTTGAGAAGAGGGTGGAAATTTAAAAAGAATACATCAATCCATGCCCAATTCGTGTAAATTTCCATGTAAAGTCGTAACGAGGGAAAAAACAAAAAAAAAAACCTGCGCAAGAAGACAGAGTTTACTGCCACATGCACCACACTGAAGCAAATTAGCTCTTATGGCCTCCTTAGGAAGGGGCCAGTCCTGTTGGAGGAAGATAAAAGGCAGAAAGTAGGGTACATTAGATACTCGTAGAAATCCAAAACCATTCCAAAATGCAAAGCGTGTTAACACTGCAATTACTTACAGGAAGTCCTCCAACTTTGGTTGTATAAGGATCAGAGGATTCGCGATGATCGTGAGCCCATGGCCCTGGCATACCTAGCAAAACTCCACTCATTGCTCACTCCGGTAGAACGAAAACAAAGTAACCGAAGGAGACGAATTCAGGAAATCCGAGCAATAATTTTGTCCACCCAGAACCAGAATCAGAACTCGAGTTGTATTGAATTACTAGATCAACTATTTAGCAGAGTTTAGGTGCAGAAACAAGGATTCTTCACTTTGCGAGGGGCCAAGCCGAATTGGGCCTTTAGCTTTTGTTCTTCCTCGTTATGAAACGTAGCTAATTATTGGGGGAGGCCGGTGGGCGATAGGGTTTAGTTGCCGAGGAAAGGAAAACCGAAACGACCGCGTCTGACCGGTCAAATGTGAATGTAGACTGATAAGGCCCACGGACAATCTGGCCATGCATTCGCCATTCGGTCCGTAACTCGGAAAATTAATCCCTCTTTCAATAAGTGATCCAATAAGTGAGAGAATATTTTAAAAAATATATAAAAAAAACTAAAACTTAGGACAAAAAAAAGGGAAACTAAAACTTTTAAATATTCTTATTTATCCAAGTGAGTTAGGTATTTGTCTTTAAAAATCTCTATCTAACCTTATAAATTGGCATGTGTTTATATATATATATATATATATATATAATATATATATATATATATATATATATATATATATATATATAATTATAACATTATTTATTTATTTATCATATATTTATATAATTCTTATTTTTATGCACAATATAATAATTTTAATTTAAGGCTTAGATATATTTGAGAATTGAGACTTGTGTTAATTTATCTAAATGTCTCTGTACAATGTAGGTGTTTAAATAAAATTTTAAATTATGTTAAGCTTTTATATGTTATCACAAAAGAGTCGGTCAAAGTCTATAAAAAAAAAAAATCCTAAATCAGATAATACATCAAACTTAGATTAGTGCTTTATAAAATAGTATGGCTTAACTTAGCACATTTCCATTCCTAATGTAGAATAAGTGTGCCATGGTCGTGGATTTCGTCCTTGTAAACCAATAAAGTGATAAAATGTACTGTTTCTTTGTCATCTTCTTATGCTTTTTTTTTTTTGTCAGGAAAAGGGAATGTTTCTCACCAATAATCGATTCCTAGATGTGGTCATTTTCAAGACAACTTCAGTGTCAATCCATTCAAACCTGAATCTACATCCAATTCATCCCTAAAATGATGTGGTGGCCTTTTGTCATACGCCGTTGGAGCTAAGAAATGGATTAACCCGATCAATTACATATCAGTCCTAATCGAACCATACTTGAGTTAGTTCATTTAATAAATGAATTTGACGATTGAGAACTCCATTTTAGTTTTTTTAAACCCAACAATGCATTATAAAAATAAAAACTAATAATTCTATTTAATATTACAAAAAACATAAGAACTTATGTTTTCAAAAATGTGAGTACTGAGTATACTGTCAACTTGTTAGGACTTTTAAGGTAGTCTAGTAGAGGCCGGGCCCTGGGAGGCTGTAAAAGGGCAGAGAGAGTCGAGTGCCTCTACAAGCAAGCGGCGGATCATGAACTGTGAATCATAACGAGAAGGAAGAAGCTACTGGCTCAGAAAGAGTATAGTAACGGCATGACTGGGGCAGTAGCTTCCTTGTAGATTTTCGTAGTTCACGAGGCAAAAAGCACACGGCACACTTTTACTAAAATACCCATGATGCTCTACTGGTTCACCGAGTCAATTTTTTCTTCTTTTTTTCTTCCTTGAAAAACAAGTCGCAGTTGGGACTCTGCAAACTTTAGCATGAATTACAATTGCCATAACTAAGCTTTCCAGTTATTATTCAAACAAGTTAGTCTGTTCATACATGATATATACAAAGGCAGAGTAGCTAAAACAATATGCTACTTCACCTTGTCCTCTTTACATGGTAAATTAGTCTAAGATGGAGCTCCTATGGTTATGGAATGGAATTCTCATTTCCACCTCTTCGAATTTTTCAGACCTTTAGACTTCTGTTTTGCTGCCTGAAAGGCCTGCATCTTTTGTTTCTTCCGTGCTTCCTTCTCAGCCTGTTATTGCAAATGAATCATGAATTATAAGCTATCCTGGAAGTTCTCCAAAACTATGAAAGACTATCGCTACACCATTAACCACATCATTCCTTATTGGTTTAACTAACAATGTTTACCTTGGACATCTTAGATTTTGCTTTCACTTTTGGAGCTTTCTCATCAAGCTCTGCCTCACGTTCAAGCTCTCTTTCCCTAGCATCAAGATTCTTCTCTAAATAATACTGCAATTTTTCAGAATCAAACGTGTTAGAAACCTATAATAAGCCAAGCTATGCTGCATTCATCATTTACACAACCGGATGAGATTTAAATGAGATATGAGAAGAAGAAATATTACCATTCAATATGTCTATTAAGCCATTCAATAAAATTATGGCTTCAGAAAATGACCAAAGTTACCATAAAGATACTAAATTATGCCCTCAAAACTATTTAACCCCGCTGTACAGCCTTGAAGAAAAAGGGAACAGATACCAATTGAAATTCAATTATATCAACATCATAGTTTTAAAGTATGATGCAAGAAATGAGACAGAAGACACATACAACAGCCCCAAGTAGGGGCAAGGGGGATAATATACGAGAATTGAGGATCAAGAGCAGTCAAGCATCCAAAATCTTCCTATGCATTTATATGTGATATTAAACATTGAGTGATCAAATACTGCCAAGAATTCATAATAGCATGTTTGGGAATGGCTTAAATTTAGAAAAAAAATTGCTTTTTTTTAAAAAAAAAAAAAATCTCTCGGAAAGATTTTGATTATAACTATTTTAACTACAAAATAAGCTAATCCAAATATACATAAGTCCCATCACTAAAGGTAAAGCAAGAATCCAACTAAAAAACACATTTTACCGATCGGTTCCAAGGACCAATTGCATCATGAATAAGTTCAGTTACCCCATTTCAACTGAATCCAAAATTAAACAAAAAAAATGTATCCTTTACACTCCAAGGGCTCAGTGAAAGAGAGGGGGTGGATAATTTGACTTACATTGTAGTCGCCCATGTAATCCTGTAAAGTGCCATCTTTAACTTCTATCACTCTATTAACTATCTGCTTTATAAAGTATCGATCATGAGACACTGTGATAACAGTGCCCTGGTACTCGGTTATTGCCTCCTGGTAGAAAAATTAGAATTCATTAGAGTAACAGTGAGCTTTAAACAAGGAGAAGCGTAAGAGAAAAGTGAGGCAAACCTCAAGCATTTCTTTAGAAGGTATATCCAAGTGATTGGTTGGTTCATCCAACACAAGCAGAGTTGATGGTTTTACCATAAATTTGCAAAATGCCAGGCGTGCCTAGTAAAACAAAGAGAAACAAGAAAAGTCCAAAATATCTATGCATCATCATTACAGAGAGTGAGAAAGGATAGAGCGTTGAAATGAAACTAGTGAAGCTATCATTACAATTTACATCATTAGAGTAAGAGGGAAGCTTGTAACAAGAGTCCAATTAAAAACTATATATATTTTAGGAGAAAACCAGAATCAAAGAGAATCAGTCATGTACATACCATTCTTGAATCTAGATGCTACAGTGCATGGTAATGACTCTAATGGAATGCAAGTATATGAATGCATCCCAAAATTATCAATTAGATTTATGGATAAAAGAATCACCCATCTCAATGTTTGAAGTTGGAGTTTACATCTTAATCTCATTTTAGAAATTTTAATTATTCTTCTTTCCTACTTTTCTTTAAAGACAATCATCTCTAAAGCTTTTACTCAAGCAAGATTACCAAATTGTCTATCACAATTGACAGAAAATTCACTCAAATCTGCAGGTTATGAAGTACTTTCTCAATTAACTGATTATATATGAATTACAAACATGATTTCAAAAAAAGATCTACTCAATCATAGAATTAAGCTGGAATTTGAATGTCATTTTGCTGCCAAATGCTAATTAAATGTTAACTGAAAAAAAAAAAAAAAGAACACATCTTGAATTTACCTTCTCACCACCACTCAATAGGGAAACTTTTCGGTCAAGCATATCAGATTTGAAATTACAACGCCCAAGAAGTCCTTTAATATCATCAATCCTCCAGTCCTCCGCAGCTTCCTCTACTGTCTGAAGCACCGTCTTGTCCAGATCAAGTGCCTCAGCCTGTGAAATGAATCAATTAAGTTTCGACGTGAAGAACAGGAACTGAGAGCACCATCATGGATTTAATTACAATTAGCATTTCCTTGGTTAGAGTGACACACCTGATTTTGCTCAAAATAGTTAGGTAATACATTATGCTCCCCAAGCATGACTTCACCCCCAGTTGGCTTCTCCAAACCCATTATCAATTTTAGTAAAGTACTTTTGCCACATCCATTTGGCCCAATAATGGCAATTTTTTCTCCCCTTTCGATTGTAAGATTTGCCTTGTGGAAAAGTGTCTGGCACCAAAAAATCAATCAGTTGATGTCATTAAAACTATGATATACATACAGACACTCAAACACCTTAACCCTCACTTTTTCAGTAATAACAGCATGCTAACTCACCTTATCCTCAAAGCCAAATTCCAAGTTCTTAATTGTTACAACAGATCTTCCACTCCTTCCACGCTCAGGGAACCTGATTTTCATTTGTTTTCGTTCAAACGGCTTCTCTACTAGTTCCTCTTCCTGAAGTCTCTCCAGCTTCTGTTGTCATACAGAAAGAAGAAAATTCTATTAGGCCAATAGCATATGGAGCAACCAAACAGTATAATTTAAAGCCACCAGGTGGAAGTATGCAATGCAACTAATCTCAGTAACTAACACAAGTACCAGTACTTTGAAGTCATCTAAAGTGACTATTACTTTTTAAGGTCACTTCAACCTATTTAATGAGCATCTTTGGCTTGTTCACATTTTGTACAAGCAATAGCATATTCTTAATTGAACTATCAGTTCTTTGGGTCAATTCATATGATCACAAATACCTTCTCAGCAGATGAAGCACGGCCAGAATTTGATCCAGCACCTAATCTATTTATTAAGTCTTTTGTCTGTTCAATTTCTTTCTGCTGCTTCCCCCATGCAGTATATTGCGCTTCAATCCATGCTGCCTTTGAAACTATATACTGAGAATAATTTCCCTCATATGTCCTGGACACACCCATGTCAGTTTCCACAATTTTTGTACACAGCTGATCAAGAAAAGCTCTGTCATGGGAAATGATAACCATTGGCACATCCTGCTTGTTAAGATAGCCTTCAAGCCACTCAATGGTGTCAAGGTCAAGGTGATTTGTGGGCTCATCCAACAGTAATAAATCTGGCTCCTGCAAATGAAGACAAATTGCAATTTTTATCAGCAACACTCATATGCTCCAACCCACATTATCTATGTCACAGATTTTCCAATATGCATAATATTATAGGTTATATATGCATAAGGTTAATAATCATAAGCAAGCACTATACATTTGAAGAGAGAAGACATAGAGCAGAGAAATTAAGATCAAGTTATCAGTTATCAGGCTAGTAATATTATAATTTTTTTAGTAAATTTACACTAGAGCAAATAATCGCCACGTAGCAGTGCAGCCAATGAGACAAGTTTCATCGAGGAAGCAGCAGTTCACAAAATTGTATTATTCCTGTTACTCAGTTCTAAATAGACTGGGCAAACCAATAAATTACAATTGCAATTAAGTGTGTCAAAGTAGAAAACAGCAATAAATATCTATACATTATGATGTAATTTCAGGTTGAATATGCAATACTGTATGGCACCACGTTGTTAACTGTAATACACCTGAAGTAAGATCTTTCCAAGAGACATCCTCATCTGCCACCCACCGCTAAAAGACGCCACCAACCTGTCTGAATCCTCAGGAGCAAACCCAAGTTCTGGCACCAATTTACTTATCTTTGCATCCACCTCATCCAAGTCTACTGACTGCGCTCGCCTCTGAAGCAAATCAAACTCGTCTAAAAGCCTCCCCATCAATTCTAAATCGTTTACAGCACCCTCGAGCGCCTTCTGCACCTTCTCCAACCTCGTTGCTACCTCCATTTCTTCTTTAAACGCACTCATAAATTCCTCCCTCACTGTCCTACTCAGAGAGACCTCAAATTCTTGACTCAAAAATGCGATTTTCATATTTGGCTTGGCTTTTATCACATTTCCCGAATCTGGCTCTTCCTGACCGGCGATAATTCTCAGCTGGGTCGTCTTCCCCGCACCATTTACACCAACCAAACCCACTTTTTCTCCCTTTTTCACCTCCCAACTTACATCTTTCAACACAGTGACACCCTTGTAGCTTTTACTGACGTTTTCTAACTTGACACCGGATGAAATGCCCGAAGCACCGGTCTTCGATTGCTTATTTCTACGTTTCGTATCAAATTCATCGACCGAAGGGTCCGAAAACAAAGACTCAATATCCTCTTCGGTCGTCGTTTCAGCCACCGAAGTGTCGACGGCCACAGCAGATAAACGAGCTGCACTACTAAAATTGGCTCTTTTGGGGCCAAAGAATCTATTGGAATTAATGAAATTAGTGTTACCTCTCGCCGCTTGAGTAACCATGCGATTTGAAACTGGCCGAACATGCCGTCGTATAGCGGCTTTCCGCGCATCCAAAATGACTGCGCCCGTGAGGAAGCTAGAGCTGAGCTCGAGGTGATGAAGCTTCCCGGCCAAGTCCATTATCGATTATCAAAATTGGAACTTGGGTAATTATGGACGATATTCGCAGAAAATAGCAAACTACAGTGGATATCAGAGCCTCAGAGGTAAATGGAGAGTGAGAACAAATAAGAGTTCTCCACACCACAGTTAGCAGAAATTTTCAGCCCATAGAAGAGTTTGCCGCACTATTGGGGTTTTCCGTTTCCGTTTCCGTCTTTATTCGCTGCATATTTTTTTATATATATAATTTATCTTCTATCTTTTTTTCTTTTTTACACTCGGTTGCTGAAAACTTAAAAAATAAAAAGTGTTGTTTTTGGCCCAAAAAACAAATTCCCCTTTATTTATGAGTGCATTAATGTATATTCAACCAAAAAAAATTTTCATTTTGGGTCTTCAATTAAGTGAGATAAACCCAGAAATAATATTGAAAAAAAAAAGAAAAGAAATTTTAGTTTTTTTACATTAATTAAAATAAAGGAAACTATGTAAAATTATCGGTTTAAGAAGTAGACCGTAAGTTCGGGAAAATAACAAAATTAACAAACAGTTCGCCCTTGAATTTCTTGTGGCCACAAAATTGTACAAATATAAATAAAAATAAAAATCTGCCAAAAGATAATGATCCTGGCAGAATACATGGCACGGGTTTTGTGGTGCAGGCTCGCGCGATGCGGCCCTCTCTTTTCATGCCACGCGTGTTAGATGTTGGATCATCTTCTACGGTCCACGTCTCCTCTCATCGCCGCCTGTAACCAAAAATATTTTGACTTCTTTTTTTTTTAGGTCAGTAGTGTTTTATACTTTTATGTTCTAAATGAATTGCCCAAAAGCATTTATCTGGGGTCAAGTTTTCATTTTTATTTTTCTGTTCAATGGGGACCAACTAACGAACACCAAGCAGAGAAAACCTGGCTCTTTGCGGAGTTCTAATGGGTCGTGCTCTACTGGACCAGGTGACCCAATAGAAATGTTTAAAGTTTTAAACAAGCCCAAAAAGAGTAACAAAATAAGCCCATTTTTTGATATAAGATATTCAAATGGAGGTAAACCATGTTTTTTAATGTGGCCAGCACCCGGGTTTGATTCCAGCAGGAGATGACACCCAACCTCTCCCTCTCCCTCTCCCCTTCCCCCTATCCCAAGACCAAAAAAAAAGAAATCATTTTTACATATAAGCCCTTAAATTTTTTCTCCATTGGCCACCAGCATTTGTGTCATCTTGCTTTGTTGATCCGTAGTGATGGGCTGTGCTCTTGCTGCGTAGGTCCCAAGTGGGATGTGGGTTGTATCCTGTTTCCATCCTTAATCAATGAAGACCCCAAAAACAAAAAAACAATTTGACCCAAAAAAATGGAGGAAACTAAAAGAAAAATAAATGGGAACCCAGTTTTGGTCTCTGTTTGTGATGTGCATAATCTAGCAAGATAGCATATGTCAGGCATAAAATAAGCTGCAGTTGTGCTTGTTGATGTCATTAGCCATAACACAATGAATCATTATTCACGCCGAAGAGGAGTATCTATGTGTAATGTATAATATAAGTTCCCTCACAAAATCAAAATATGGTTAGTACGTTACCTCCATTTCATTAACGTGGAGTGAGGAAATCTTTTCCTCCGTGACCACTTAACAATCTCTCATTTCATGCGGCAACAGTGGCTTTCGAGCAAGAATTTTTAGTACCCTACACTAAAATCTTTTAATTGTACAATAAATATCTACTTGATAATGTATCTAACAATTTCCATATTATAGCAAATATTGGACATAGTTGGTGACGACTTCTTACAACAGGTGCCTCGTTTGGGAATAGTGGCCATGCTAGATTTAGAAGTCTCCTACCCAATTAGTATTGGCTTTTTTTTTTTCTAGTTTAATTTCCTGGAGACTTAATTTTATCGTGTATGCAGAACTTGTGGGCATTAAAAGGAGCTTGGCGTCTAGCCTTGTTCTGGACTTGGCGTCTAGATTCTCAAAAGATCGTTTCTTGAATAAAACAAGCTGATGGGATGTATCATGTCAGCAGCGCAACCGTTTTAGATATCATATGCAATTTGGACCGTAAATAAGAAGTCAATTTACAACGTGCATGTTTTTAGGAAGAGAAATGTACTGATAGCTTAGTTAAATATATGATACTCAACGTGATACTATTTTTGATAAATAGAAATTTTAAGGTGAGATTCTTGTTTAAAGATTAGGGTAAATCATTATAGATAACTTATCAATAAAGACTCTTAGAATTCGAATATAAATCATGCAATTATGAGCTAATTCCATTAACAATAATATGATACTTATTGTTTACAACCAATCTCGTACATAAATTTTTTCAAACTTATAACAGATATGGTACGTATTTGAATTACATTTTACATTAATTTAAGATAAACTTTGATTTTGCTAATAAGTGATGTATGTTTCCATGGTTGTCACAATAACTTAAGCTCCGTTGCTAGAGTGAACTTTCTTCTGTTTAAAACGTCTTATTGATCCTGATTTTAAAAAAAAAAAAAACGTCTTATTGATAACTGTTGTTTGACATGAGAATGAAAATATTAACAGCTGTCGGCCTATATAAAAATATCAAAATGAATAAAATAATTAGATAGGATTGACTTTGCTGATACAAGCTCTTGCATTTACAAATAATATGTGACTTCAGGATAATATTATTAAGATCATACATATTCTATATATAAAAATCATACATTATTTATATTATCGTATTCATCTTTAAATTTGTAAAGCGTCACATCAAAATGTTTATTCATAAATTCATATATAATACAATAATTTTTTAAATAAAAGAGTGAATGGTACTATTGCCATTGGTATTTACAGACGCGCTGGTGTAGGAGGCTTGATCAGGAATGAAGAGAGTGAGTGGGAGAAGGCCTTTTCTGGGTTTGTTGGACATGCTTCTAATCTTTACACAGTGCTCTAAAGCTAGGCATTGAGCTCTGTTGGAGATTTGGGTTCTGAAGGTAGAAACTGACTTCAAGGAATCCATTAACTTGATCGAGAATGTAGTCATGGAAACGCATACTTATGGTGCTATCTTGTTAATTAGATATTCGCAAATTACATCTTCAAAGCTGGGAATTCTCTATTGTGCAATGTGCATATATTCAGAGAAGCAAATCAAAGTGCAAACTTTCTTGCAAAGTGGGGCTCCAGACGTTTTATTTATGTTTGAATTAATTTATTTTATAATTAAAATAATTTATAATTAAAAAATTTATTAAAATAACTCTTAACAAAATAATTTTTTTAAAAAATTAATCTGTTACACGTACATGTCACTTGCATAGAGTGGACTCATCTCCCACGGGGCTAAGCTTACGTCTCCAGCTTGCTGATAGCTCTGATACCTTCTTTTGTAGAGCTGAGTTTTATGTTTTTTTCTTTTTCCTTTTTCCCTTTCACCAAATTGGTAATTTGGTATAATAAATTCATCATCAAGAATCTTTTAGAAAGAAAAGTGTAAAGTTGGTAAATATTAATTAAAAATTAATATTTTAGATTTTAATAAAATATGAATATATAAATAATAAATTTGTTAGAATCAACATCATTAATTTTTCATTAATTATTATCATTTACATTTTATTATTTTTATGTGTATTTTGTACCTTAAAGGATTCAAATCTAATAATTAAAGAAAAAACAATCCAATCATGAATGTTCTTTCCACTGTTCCTCCCCCCCCCCCCCCCCCCTTTTCCCTTTTTTCTTTTTGGTTTTCGTAAAGGTTGTCCCCTTTGTATATCTGTGGTGTCCAAGGAAGACTTTTCTGTTTGTTTTCTGTTGAAACATAAGAAAGGAAAAATCAGCTGGTCCCCATTTAATAGTTAAAAATGCCAATTTGAATGAAGTTCAATGACTAATCATCAATTGCTCATCATACCAATCTTCTTTCCATCCTTCAAAAATGTAAGAATGGACTCGGAAATATTGTTGAAAAACCTTCAGCAAAATTTCATGGTGCCCAAAGATAATAATCAATAAGGAGTGAACGTTTATGATTGAGGGGGGTTCATGGTCGGTTGGCAGTGTCCCTGCCAAATGGGGAGAACACCTTGTGTTGGGAAGACACCCACGAAACCGAAAGCAAGCGGCGGGCCCAACAATCACAAAAAAAAAGAAGAAAGAAAAAACAGCTAATAAACAGTGCATAGTAGGCATGGCGCGTATGAGAGTGGCATTTCCGTAATTAAACTGAAAAAAATTAACAAATATAAAATAATAAAAAATAAGAAAAGAACCACCCAGCTTTCTCTTATATATATATATGTGTCCATAATCACTCAAACAGCTTTCAATTATTACATTGGTAGAATCCAAGTCCTTTGGTATATCTCTCAAAGATCTGAAATTCCTCTCATGGACGAACGTAAGGAGGTAAGTCGCTCTCTCTCTCTCTCCGTATGTATACTCCTCTGATACTGTGTGTTTGGCTGCTAAGAAAGGCCAGGGAAAATATTCAAGTGGAATTGCACGATTTTCGTGTTTACTTGGAATTGATGTTTCTCTCTGTGTGTGTGTTGTGCGTATGAGGAATTCGCTCATGAAACTGGAGAGAATTGCAAGGTTCGATTTCTAGCAGTTGATGTAGGTTTCGGTAAAAATACCTGAACGGAGAAAACAGAGAGAGCAGAGTCTTGCTCTTAATTTTCAAACAAATCTTGTTTCTGTGAGAGTGAATCTTAGAAAACTCTGTGAGAGTGAAAACTCTGTCGCATGCGTTTCTTAGTCGTGAAATAAGGATTTATTTTGAGGAGATTAATTAGCAAACCTTGATAATCTATATTTAGTTTCTCCTGGCTCCTAGTTCCTGTTATTCGATCTTTATTTTGGACATTAAGCTCTCAGGTGCAAATTGATGTTATTGGTCATGCACCCTGTGATCGTTGTATTTGTCGCTCTTCTTCCTTACCTTGTGGTGCTAAAACTTTTGTTTACTTAAAAAGCGGATACGAGTATGATGATGATACTCTTTCCTTTCCAGCTCCGTTTATTTAGTCATTTTGTTTATGCGTTCAAACTTTGACACGATGATATCACAGTTACAGTCGTACAAGTAATCATTAATCCCTTTCTAAAGCAAATAAATAGTCAAATTTGTCACACTGTTGTTCCCTCTCTCCGTCATCATGTTCGTAGAGGGTTTTGAATTTCTATAAAAGCCATGAATACTGATCTACTCTTTTGTTTTTCATTATGTGTTTCTCTTCTATGGATATAATGAAGATTTCTTCAATCTCATAAATTCTCTTGAATGAACTCTAAAATGTTAAAGCATTTTGTTTGTTGTTATCAAAAGGAATTATTAACTACTGAATTTTCTAAAAACATATGTCAAAGTTGGTAGACTTTGCCTGCAGTTTGGCATTAGTAGATTCTAGTAAATATCATTTACATTATTATTCTTAGTTTATAACAGAAGATCCATTTGTTATGATGAGCAGCTGACTAAGCTATAAATCTTTTCAATGTAGAAAAATGCTCCCTGGTTATCGGTGCCACAGTTTGGGGACTGGGATCAGCAGGGCCAATTGCCAGACTACTCACTGGATTTCTCAAAAATCAGGGAAATGAGGAAGCAAAACAAGACAAATGTTTCCAGGGCAAGTCTTGGTAATGAAGAAGAGCTCATGGCTTCAACCACTACCAATGAAAACACTGGCCACAGTGAGCACCGGCACCCCCACTACCATCAAACCCACTCTGCAACTGTAAGATTCTCGGCCAGCTTTGTTATTCATTATTTTGTTGGCCACTATTTAGGCAACTCATGACATTATTATAATTTATGCAACTAGTAGTTGAAGCTATAATTAACGAGGTTATTAGCAACCAGGTTGATATTATAAAACAAATTAAAAATGTTCCAGCATATATATAATGGCAGAAACTAGGATTGATGCTTGAAAATCTCTTGCTTGTAGGGGGTTTATTATTAGGGGAAAAGTAATTCAAATTGTTTGTTACAATAGCTAACAAGGGAGATAAGTATGTAGATACATCTTTTACTAAATAGGTGCAGTGAAACTATGACATGATCTTTCTCTCTCTCTTCTTCAGCATTTTCGCAACATTGGAAGGTTTCAAACAACACTTGCCACCTTTGTTTCTCCTCCTAGAAAAGGCACTGATCAAACATTTTCATTACTCTTGTATTAAAAATCGTTATATCAATCTCTTTCTTTTTTTTCCCTTTATTAATTTCTCTATTATTCTATGATTGTATAGTGTCACCCTTTCCAATCTTCATCATGATGGATTAAACGCAATTAAAGAGTAAACAAAACTTAGACATATACAATATTCTGCCTACTGCCTAGTATAACGTTAAAAAAGCTTTGAATGAAAGGGTAAAAGAAAGAAAATTGAATAAATTAAATGATATGCTATGGTTTTCGACATTTCTAGCAACTGTACCATATAATAATGAACATGATTTCGAGAGAAAGCGGTGAGAAAAATAATGTAGTGGAAAGTTTTCCTGATAGAATTGGAAAACAAAGAGACAAATACAACCTGTCAGGACTCCATTGTCATCAGTCAGAGAGTTACTAGCAACACCTCTTGGAAAGAGGTTCAAGTAGCATCAGAAAAACAACAAAGACAGCCTAAGGCCCTCTTGAAAAGAAGGTTTTAGTAGCATAGAAAAACAACAAAGCCAAACTAAGGTTGGGGCCTGCTGGAAACGACAAAGTGATGTTGTCGTCCATGAGCTTCTTTGGCCAAAGCATGTGGTGGAAACTTGTACTAATATTTTTCAACCGAAACAAAAAATGAGGACATCAAATTATACATTACAGAGAATTCTATGTGGGACCATGATTAACTAGTTTGATAGAGACGTAGGCCGAAGGATGTAGATATTGTTATTTATTACGTACATACCTAGGCAACACGCAATTCTAGTTGCTGCACATGCAATGGATGTTTGGGGCAAATTACATTCTATTCATTGGTAAGAGGGCCATAAAATATGGTAGTCGGTTGCTCATCTGTTATTTAGGAAAATGTTCCTTTATCTGTGGTGACGAGAATCCTGGTATCCAAGTAATCCAACGGGCTTGCAGATGCGGTGGACATTGGACACCTATAATAAGAACTACAGGCTAGCATCTAAAAAAATTCTGGTTTTTATGATGTTATTCTGTTCAATGTTGTATTAAGTCAACAAAAAAAAAAAAGTCTTTGGTGGAAGTGTTAAATGTAAATCATATTCATTGTCTAGGTCCACAAAAGATTGGTCTCGGATATTTGTGCTGTCTGAAGCATTGCATAACTATGCACAACATTGTATTTCTTACATTATCTTTCTTTTCTTTTATTCTTTGTGACAGACAAGGAGGAGCTTCCTCAGCTACTTCAACTGTTGTGCGAAAGCCTGATATTTAAGGGCCTCTACAACCTTTTTCTTGTCTTCTAAAGATCGTGGACAGGGACAATTATGCTTCTGCGCATTTGGTGATAATTACTTAGTCTTTGCTCTTGATGTAGAAAAACAAAACCTTTCTGTTAAGCCCTAATCTTCCATTGGTGATACTCTCTATGTTGTTTGTTTTGGTTAATCAAATCAGAGGTGTTTATAAACGTGTAAATGGCGCTCATGACTAGAACCTGTACACCAGCTCCAAAATATGATGAATCAATTCAACACAGTAACGCTTTTGACCTTAAAATTTCCTTTTCTTTTATTCCTCAACCAGTTTATTCAGTCTGGAGCTGAATGATTACAAATTAGGTTGGACTTATGTATGATTGTCTTTCAGGAATTTCATTCTTTCAGTTTTAGAGGTGATCCCTTGTTCCAAGACTAACCTGCAACCACACAAAGATGAACCGTGTTTTTGTCATTCTCTCGCTTCGGATTCATTTTTGGACCTTTCTTACATGTCAAACCTCTCTAATACATAGGAAATTAGCCAAGGATATGTTAGACGACCTTCCGCTTGTCATTGGACCGTATACATCTCGGCTCCACGACCATCGTGGCTGCTGTACCCTTTTATGGGTGGACACAATTAAACCCCTGCCGAGGGCTTTTCAAGATTTTTCTTTATCGGACTCTGGGGAGCTAACAATTCCTACCTAGAGGCTAGAGGCTTTACCCCAATCCATGGGGCGCTTCAGACTGCAGTGCTTGATTTCAAAAGTCGCTTTAGGCCATCAAACAAACATGTAGCAAATGGGAAAATTTGGCCAGCCACGTGTCCATAATTATTGTCAAACCCAAATGGCATCATTAGTCCAAACTTTCTGGTTCACCCTTCTTGTTTGTTTCAATGACAGAAAGGATGAATTGGAATTTTTTTTTTTTTTCTAAAATGTGTCACAACACACGTCGCGCGATTTAAGCATTCATACTCATTTCACCCAAAAAAAAAAAGAAAAGAAAGCATTCATACTCAATTGAAGACTTATCCAGCAGCTTGGCTTCCAATGCGAAGTGACGGAATCAGCAAGTCTCCTAACTAACGCTTCTACCTGCAACTGCAATTCATCATTTCTCCCAATCAAAATCACACCAATCAAGGCTGCCAAAGTAGGACTGCTAGGACCACCAACATACAGCCAGCTGAATTTCCTGTATGGGAATTTCTACTTAAGATCATTTTAGCATCAATAATTTTTTAAGTAAATTCTCTACCAAACTCTGCCCTCATTTTGTTCAGAATGCCTAGCTTGGGCAGACCAACATATCTACCTGAATTATGCATTTAATATCTATAGCTAACAAACCGTGTTAATGTTACAAGAACACCTCAATTATTCCACCCATTAATTCTTTTAGATATGTATAGTCCTCCCACAAAACACATCATTTCCAAAACTAATGTGACAAACGGCGTCACTGGACAACAAAATGGTTTAACAATGAATCAACTGTAATATATTTTACATGGTTTAACTATGCATCAAAGTGTAATATATTCTACCTAACTCCCAACTGAAAAATGGCAAGTGATTGGAGTACGATCTAACAACCCTGGAGAAGAGAATCTCACGATGAAATCTTAGATCACTGCTCAGAACATCCTCCAACATTTCCTGCTTGCTTTCTGATCGGTTTTCAGAAGATATCATCTTGAATTCCTTCTGATTATCACAAATTATACTTTCTTGATAATCTGAACGACATCTTCATCCTCAAGTTCATGTTCCTGGTGTGTAGCAACATATTCCAGTTAGTACATGACATCTTCACTAATGAAGGGCAAGAAAAGTAGAAACACAGAATAAGGAAGGAGACTAAAGCAGAAAACAAAGTAAATTGAGTATAATATCAACCTTGCCAACTCTTTGAGGCTTGTGTTTCACACTCGAACCCCAGACCAGAGCACTGCATCATTTGGTAAATGTAAGCATTGAATGAAGGCAAGGAACTTTTTTTTTTTTTGGGGGAGGGGGGGGGTGGGTTTAGATCCATTCTAAGCTTTGGTTTTTTAAATAACAAAATGCCATGCTAGGAACAAGTAAGTTCATTGATCAAAGTAAAGATCCTTTCCAAGTTTATAAATTAAGTTCAGATGAGCACAGAGCCAGGGATTATTGCCCAAATGACCGATTCATATTAATAAAAAGTTGTCTGATAAAACTAACAGCAATAGAGACCTTACAGTTGAAAAACCAAAGTTCATCTTAACACATATTGCCCCTCATTAATGCAAACATGGAGAAATTGCTCAACATTTTGAAGGAACAAAGCTGAATAAGTTTTAGAAGGTACTCACTATTTAAACTGTTTAAGCATATCCTTGTGAATGCGATTGCAGAAGTCCTCAACTGTCCTCCTCTTAGATGACAATATTACAGGGTCTTCATAGTCAGGATTCATCCCTTTAGGTTTAGTATAAATACGAGTTAAACTGAGATATTCCCAAATTTTCTCCAACAGACCATCAAGGTTCCACTCCAGGTGTGCGCTGAAGAATAGTTAGAAAATTACACAATTTTTTACAACTAAATTAACTTTGTAAATCAATTATTTAAAAAATCATGACAAACAAAGGAAATGGTAGAAATGTGTTGTGACCTATACCATTATGCCAGTCATTAGAGATAAAAAAGGGCACCCCCCGCCCTGGGGGTGGTGGGATGTACTTGTTGCTTTCATACAGTGCTCATTCCCCTTTATTTGCTTAAGCCATATTTGACTTGTATTAAAATGGCTAGTTCACATAGCACCATAAATGTTCTCAACATTTTAAACCTAAGAAGTTTTCTGTCAAACTCATTATTACTTTGTATAGTATCTGTATCACAATTTTTAACTAAAATATTCTAGATGCAAAAGGAAGATTACCTAACATCAAACAAAGACATAAACCAGAAAGAAAACAATAATTTAGACCTTATCAAGCTTCTGGGCATGGCTATGAAGAATGGGATGGACAGAAATTCATAAGTCATAAGTAAGCTCATAGGTAACATACTCCTTCCCCTTCTTCTTATCCTTAGGAACCATAGAGAGTGACTATGTGAATACCCAGAACCATAGCAGAAACAATGACTATGTGAACACCCAAAAAGGCAAAACCAAAAAAATGAAACAAAGTGAGTTGAGTGATTGGTTTGCAACATGAATGAAAACTGGTTCTATGTTCAGCAACGAAAAAATGCAATTGAACCAAGTGCATTCGGTAATGCCCCTTCAGTTCCTTTTATTTAATAATTTAAGCATCTATCTCTTTGAATTCTCTTATAAGAATTGGAGATAGAAAAAAGCAAAAAAAAAAAAAACTAAATCACAAAATAGTTTGAATCGTATTGTTGATACGGAATCGCATTGAATCGTGCATGTATCGCACGATTCAAAGCCATCTACGATTCACCACATGATACAAATCGCTGGCTTGCTGAATCGTATCGAATCATGCGATTCTAACAACTATAGGCAGAACAAAAATAGACGTGTGGAGTTGGGACATATAACCATGCAACTATAGTCAAAGGAACCAAAGAGAAGGCAAGAAAATATCCTAGCAAAAATAACACAATATTACAATAAAAATCTCCAGGACTTTTTGTTAACATATTAGAAAAGCACAAGAGAATACTCCA
This sequence comes from Castanospermum australe, assembly GCA_019955255.1. Lineage (NCBI taxonomy): Eukaryota > Viridiplantae > Streptophyta > Magnoliopsida > Fabales > Fabaceae > Castanospermum > Castanospermum australe. The sequence continues at coordinate 80,664 of NSJW01000306.1, read as the reverse complement.
AAGTCCAAAATGAAACCCCTCCAACAAAACATCAAAATTACTGATAGAAATGAAAATAGAAAAATGCTAGTTAGCCAGAATTAATTTGACAGAACAGCAGCCAAAATGAGTTGGAATTGTATGAGTGGTTCCTACCACTTTGTGTCATCCAACAACCACCTTAAATTTAGGGATATTCTGTTAAATTTTTTCTACTCTGTAGCACTACTTAAGAAAATTATAGTAACCTATGTGCATTCTAAAAGTTCTTATGATGATTTTCTTTTGCTTCAAAGGGAAAAAAAAAAAAAAGGATTGAGGTCATGGACTAACTTCCAAAGTTGGGAAAATATATAATCATAAATTCATAATAAGACCAATGATATGAAGAATCACCTGACTGGACAGTAATGAGGTAGCTTATCCAGGATCTCCAGTTCCTCAAGTGTAATCTGATCGATCTTGTTCACAGCATAGATGCAAGGCATATATACTCTACTGCCCTCAATGACATCTATGAGGTCATCGGCAGTGGCATCATACCTGAGAGTAATATCTGCATTGTGAATTCTGTACTCACTACATATAGCCTTCACAGTCTCGAGATCCAGATGTGTGTTGGTGACAGTTGAGGTGAAATTAATTCCACCCTTATCTTTCTTCCTAAAGGTCAGATTTGGTGGCTCTTTGTTTAACCTACAGTCAGAAAATAAATTTAGTTAATAAATGAGAAACAAATCATCTTGAGGAAAAGAAAATAACAACCAGAAAATCTCAAAACAAAATTTTAATTGAAATGCATAAAAACGTATAAACATATGATTTCATCTGAATGCATAACAGCCAAAGACAATAAAGCCCATAACATATATAACAGTATACTCAAGAACACAGTAGCTTTGCTGATAATTACACTTGAAACTAACTATCTACTGCATTTCACAACAAACCAAGATCAATATTTGCAAGGAACTACAGATCCAGCCTAATGCTAAGAAGTCCAACGCAAATAGTTGCTAAATTTTAGTTTTGTGCATTCAGGTACATATCCACCATAGAAAAGGTAGCTTCAGAACCACTAGACTGGCAAACAGCTGGAAGCTACATATTTCGAAGTTGCCACTCAGAATGCCAGTTACCTGTTAAAAAATATACATGTTAATGGGAAAGAGGGCAGGATAATGTTACAATCCCTTTTGCTTTTACTTGATTCTGCTCACTTCTCTGCAAACTCAGATAGGAGAATTTGGACTTTTAGACTCTTGTGGAGCATTTTCTTCAAAATCCTTTTCAGTTTCCAACTCACTCCCCAGACAGCCAAGGATTGCTCCTTGACAAACCCATTCGGAGATCCAAAGCTCTGTTTAAGGTCAAATATTTTGTTCAGACAACAGTACTCAATAAAATTAACACAAATGACTTCATAAATATTTGTAGGCCTCACATTACCCTCTCTACTAACATGTATGTTATGTGCAAGTGAAGATCTGAAACAGCGAGTCACTTATTTCTGCACTGTAAGTTAGCTATTTTCCTTTGAAACAATCTTTTTGGGGTATTCAATGAGCGATTGGTGTGTCCTACATAAGAGCAGTTCCTTTTTTGTTTGTTATAGAGGTTTAGGTAAAAAGAAAGAGGCTAACATTCTACGGCAGTGTGCAGTTTTTACAATCCTTTGGTGCATTTGGTTGGAGTAGACTGCACGCATCTTTAAGGGTGTTTCCTAGCTGTTAAATCGGCTTTCGGATAAGGTTATGTTTATGGCCTCCCGATGGTGTTCTCCCCAGATGTTTCAAGGGTGCTGCCATTTCTTACATGCAGAGAGATTGGGTAGCCCTGATACATTCTTAGTTGTTCTATTGTTCTTTTTTCTCCCTTCTGTTTTCTCTTCTTTTAGAGGGTACCTTATACGCACCCTTGTTGTACTGTACATTCCTGCTCTTTAATAAAACTTCTTTTTCTATTCAATAAAAAAGAAGAGAGGGCAGGGGAGGGGGAATTCTATGAGACTACTAACAAGTTCATTAGTGTCAGTAACAGTAAGTTTACCAATATTATATAAAATATAAAACGGAAGAATAAAGCCAAATTTATAAGGGGCTGCTTCCACAAAAAGCAATCAGGAAGCAAGCCTCACCAAGGTTCAATTATCTCTCAGAATTGTACTTCATCGCATGATCCACGCCTCATCAAATACCCATATCAATTCACAGTTGCTCCAGGCCTATGGGTGCAACTGCTGCCATCAATCAATAGCCAGAATGCTTGCTATTAGAGTCAAAAGCCTAACCACCATCATCTTCATTCATTATATTCATGCTATATTGAGAAATATATTTTAAAAAACCCACAAAAAGAAAATTGAACTATTCATTCAAGTATATGCTGCATACAGTGGACAAAATACACGTGGAGACCCTATTCTTGGCCAGACAATTTGTGACATAACAGAAACAATGGAAACAAACAATATTACATGTTACCTTATACCAAATCCCTCTAGCTCTTTTTCTATAAGACGCTTATGAGTTATTGGCTTTATTGCATCAAGAACAATTAGAATGCAATTGCACGTCCTTGCAGTACTGATAACCTGCAATTGCAAAACAGTATATAAACCAAAAAAGTATGCGTGTTTGTCTGTGTGTAAATGAACCATGGAAGATGAAAATGCATTGTGAAATCAGATGTGAGATGGAATGAGTCCTTAATTGCTGCAAATGAAATATTATGCTGGCAGAACTTGAAAGCTAAATCATTAACAATGTAAGGTCCATCATATAAGTAAATATTAAATATACTGCAAGGATGAAAACATTCAATGCTCTTATAGAAACTTGATAATCAAAATTAAAACAGAATAGAATCTGGGGTGTCAATCTCCCAAAACACTTAATAATCCTGTATAAAGCCAATGACAATATCCATCTTGGAGATGAGCAACATAATCACAGTTCAGTGTATAGTGTAATAAAGAACCAAGAAGCTTAAAAAAATTTAAAAAAAAAAAAAACTTCAGATTATTACAAAATATAAAACCATAATTTCTCTAAACACTGAAATAGTTGTCATGGATCTCACTTCAGCAGTCAGCAGAAGATCAATAGAAACAATTTTTTTTTTAGATATTCATAAAGAATTTTGACTACATAGCAAACTTTACTTACAAAAGACATACTTGGCTAATTGAAATTATCTTGACAAAAATGATACCAAAATGCAGTTAAACTATGATGAAAGCATATGATTTTTTTTTTTACCTGCCTTCCTCTTCCCTTTCCATCCTTAGCACCCTCAATAATTCCAGGGAGATCCAGCAACTGTCACACAAAATTGAATAAGTACTACTTAAAAATTGAGTATAACTTAAATATGCATCACAGGCATAAATTGGAGGACCATGAAGTTGCAACCACAGAAAATTATTCATATGGTCCTAACTCCTTGAGGACAAATTTTCAGGAGTCAGTTGAAAATTTCATTTCGAATCAAACAATATTAATGGGACCATGTTGTCTCTCACGTTATAGAGAATCAAGTTAATACCTTTTAATGACTGAATTAGAAAATCAAATCAGCAAAGGAAGCACCTCTACATAGTTGAAGAAACTTCATCTAGAAAATCTTTCGATACCTAAATTTGACATTAAAAACAGGACTAGAGTGTGCAAACACTAGGAAACATAGAGAGATGTCCTCAAATTTCAAAAAAAAAAAAAAAAGTGCAAGCAAAATAAAACTCCAAACAAGTTCATTTGGTATATGGACAAAAATATCAACAGAAACAACCAAGTGACACAAGACAAAAATGGTTAACCAGTTTTAGGTGTTTAACTCTTTTATGTTATCTACGGATGGCTGGCAACAAAAAAAAAAAAGGAATCGCAACAACCAAGACAATGTTGCAACTCAATTTAACTACTCACTTCTACAGAAAAAATAAAACATTCAAGGAAGAGAACATGCTCCTTAAAAACTGAGCATAGATACAGTCCATAGTCAGATGCTCTAAATATAGAGTGGCAGCATTCACTTCTCATTCAATCTTCTCTCAACTATCACCAAAAGGAGGTAAAACTAGATTTAGCCTTAGGCATGCCAACCCACAAGCATAATATCTTGCTCTTATTAAGAAAGATGATAAAACCAGCATCACATGGCTTGCTTATGTAGTGGTACCTGAATTTTAGCTCCACGATACGTGATCACACCTGGGATGCAAGTTAAGGTAGTAAACTCGTAGGAAGCAACCTACAAGCCAAAATAAGTAAAAATCTTCAGAAAATTCTTCCAAATAAGCTAAAATTTAGATATTTTAGAAATTTGTTATGTTGCCCACCACCTCATACAAACAGAAAATTATCCTGCATGCACAACATGGTTGATTACTTAATAAACACCACGAATAACCTCTATGGCATTATCCAAAATAAAAAAGAGTACACTTCAACTTCTGTTTCTAATCACCCCTCCTAAAAGGGAGAAAAAAAATGAAACTAAGAAAAGAAATACTGCATGTATATACTGCATGTATAATAAAAAATGTAAAAGTTTAATCAAAAGAAGGCTCATTTAATGCATTGGATAGGATGAGAGGAATAGATATGAACAAATGTTTGATTAGTCAAACACATTAGCAATGGGATATACAAATAATATTATAATATAATATATTAATATTAATTATTATATTATTTATATCAGTAATATAATATCATTAATTACTTATAATCTAATTATGCATTAAATTAATAATTATTACTATAATTGATAATTATTATATAATAATCACTAATTATTAGTTAATAATTACTACTGATAATAATATATGTGCTTTCCCTATCCTACCTGTCATATCTAGCCCCCCTCCACAAGCTATCCTATTGGGAACAGAACAAATATGGAGAGAAGTGGATAGCTTTATCCCATGTCAATAGTATAATTTTATCCTATCCTGTCATCCTGATCGGCTAAACCAAACAGGTCATCAGAAAACCACATAGATCAGGTAGTACCAGAAAATAAGAAAAATACATCCACCACAAGGTAAATCTGTAGACAAAAAATGTTCTTCACATGATCAAGCCAAGAAACCAAGACATGTTTTAATTTAAAAGCCCAAGGTTCACAAATACAACCTTTAATCTAGAAAAATAATGAAATAGCAGTAGGGAGAAAGCTAGATATTGTTTCACTATAAGCCAGAAAACTCACAGACAAATAGGAATATCATTTATGCATAATGAATTCACATACTATCCAGAGAAATCAAAATAGTATCCATACGTACACTGATGCAAAATGCCAGAGCACTTAAAATAAACACTAACTCTACTTGTTGTTGTATAAGACATCGACCTGAATGCTTGTTTGCTGGGAGTAGATAGATTAAACCTAGAACTCAAGAAATATATCAAATAACTAATATATTGACCAGAGTGAATCTCTTTTTACAAATAATATGTAGGAGTAGCATTGGTGATAGAATTGGTGGAAAGCATAGCCGAAGTGCTGCTACTAAATGTAAAGGGCAATTGAGAAGACTTAAATAATAGTAAATTATGAAAAGCTACCTTCCAGAAAGAGGGGTGGTTATGGCATGTTAGAGTCCTCATGATGTTATCCTTAGTACCCTGGAGTCTGGATAATGTTTGAGAAATTGTCCTCTCAAGGATTAGTTTCCTTATATTGAATGAATGGAAGTGGAAATTGTATAGGAGGTCTATGCTTACAATTACATATTTCTACATGGATGATAATTCACTAGCAGTAGAAGAGGATGGTTATTCTTATTAATGCTTTATGTTACTTCAACTCTGTTATTTTAGCCACATGTGTTCGATGGCCATTTTAACTTCACAAAAGCTTCTTTCCTACTTTTTCCATATCTTTATCTCCTTTCTCTCTTTAGGTTCTCATTTGCCTTTTCTTGTCCAAGGGTTGCACCTCCTTGGATAGTTGGGTTCCATTGAATCAAATTTACTTACCAAAACACAGAAGGAAAGAAAAGATTGGCCTATAATATACCTAGGTTAAAAAAGAAAATGTATGAGACCTGGAATACTTCCATACCTCTGAAAATGTCCCAGTCAACTTATTCAGTAGAGTAGATTTGCCAACTGAAGGGAAGCCCACAAGACCAACTCTTGAATCCCCACTTTTAGTAACATCAAAACCTTCTCCGGCACCTCCACCTCCTTTCGATGAAGGTGTAAGTAGTTCCCTCCGCAGCTTTGCAAGTTTAGCCTGGCACCATATTGTTACTAATATTGTATCAACTCCTCGACAAATACAGGAACAGAAAAGAAGTAAACAAAAGAGGAAGCTAAAACAGAGAGGTAATAACGAAAACTTTCTAATAAGAAAATATACTTATGAAAGGTTGATTCCATATAGGGAAACATAGGGAAAGGGATAGGATCATGAACTGGATGCACTTCCAAATGCAATCCCTATAACAATCATTCCCTTCAACCCACGCATACAAGGTCATACCAATATTTCTGTACTTGAAAGAAACATTTTTTACAACATTTATCATAAAAAAAGATATCCCATTGTCTACAAGAATCAACCTCAATTAATCATAGTTGTCAAATCGTGAATCGTGAATCGTAACGTATCATACAATTCATAAACACATTAATAAAACACTTAAATACACTTGATTCTACACTAGAACATGAACATAATACTCAAAAGTCTCAAATAAATATTTAAATCATAAGTCATTGGTCATAAGTAGGCTTATATCAACATAAACCATTTCATATTGAATCACTGAAAACAGAGACACAAAGCTGTCAAACCCAGACAAATAGCCTCTGTTTTAAACCACTGAAAACAGAGACTGGAAAGCTGTGAAACCCACCACCCAGAAGAACCAGAAATGAAAAACAAAGGCAGAATCCAGAAGAACAAAAAACAGAGGTTGACTGCTTCGAGGGAGAAAACGAAACCCGGAAACATTGATACACGTGGAGAAAAATGAAACCCAAAACCAGAGAACACATAGCAGCAAGTTCGAAACACTGGAAAGGGTCGATTTTGTACTGCCCATTTGTTTCCTTTAATTTCAGTAATTAAAACTCTCTGCCTATTCGATTTTCTACGATTATATAGGAGAAGAAAAAATTTAAAAAAAAAAACGAATGAATCGCAGAATTGGGTGATCCGTATTGGTGATACGGAATCACACCTATTCAGCCGATACAAGCACGATTCCAAGCTTTCCACAATTCAGCTTGTGATACGAATTGTGGGCTTCACGAATCGTATCAAATCGCACGATTCGAGATTCTAACAACACTGGTATTAATATAGTTGATCTTCTTTTTTTTTTTCAATGCCATTTAAAAATTAAACAAAATTCTCCAAGGTGGTTACCTTCAGCAAGCCCAAATGGTGAGCAGTAGCCTTGTTCTTTTGAGTCCTTGCCATCTGCAAAATTTAAATGACCATGTTCATATTCAAAATAATAACTACGTGACAAAATAAAGTTTGCACCTACTGCATTAAAAACAATCAGCAAATATCATCTTATGTTTTGGCTAGGTATTGATTACCATGTGTCCTATGATATACAGAAAAGAATTACACAAAAAGAAGTAAACAGGACATTTCTCATTATAGATTGAACATATAGAAATAAAATTTGTATAAGACTATATCATAGTCGACCTGAAACATATTCCACACCAGTAGGACTACTACTTAGCAGTACAGTTATTTTAGTTGACACACAACAACTTCACTTATTCTGAGTACTTTGGAATTCATTAAAACCCCTTGCTTACTTGATGCGTAAACATTTGAAAACGTAAACTGTCTTAATTACAATATGCACTCTCAAAAAAAAATTACAATTTAGGAATTGCTGGCGAAAAAATTTTCAATTTAGAACAGTAGTCGAATGATTAATAATTTCTTGAAGTAGTGGCGTATTGACTTGATTAACCACTCGAGTGTAGTTACAATTCCTACATTGGAAACTTTTTTTCCAGAATTGTGATTATTCCGAAAAAAAAAATGAAAAACATATTTTCATTTGGCTTCTTAGAAATCATATGAAGGAGAAACTCTTTATATTCATCAAAAAGGATTAACTCTGAGGCTTAAATTAGGCTAGTAGGAAATTATGTAACTAAAATAAGATCGTAATTCATAATCAACTAATAGACAATTGAAAACAAGAAAAAAAGAAAAACCCTACTGCTACAGAGAAACTACTCTCCTATCTTTTTTATAAGTTATTTTAAAGTGAGAAATCCAACACTAACTATCAAAAGGTTAATGTTTCACTGAAATCAATCTTATGCCTACAACCATTCCCCAGTGTTCCTCTCGGAATACAACCGAATCAAGCAGCATTTGAAGCAAAGCATAGGTACCTCATCTTCGATGTCTTTGATTTTCTGCATCACCGTCGCCATTGTTGAAGGCAGAGAAGCTTACAAGAGAGATTCAGATTGCACCTGGCGGTCAGTGAGATTGGACTAAGAGAACTTCGCAGTGGTTAATGGTCACTGCGTTGTTGTATCGCCAGGCGAAAGAGGCAGGGCGATGAAGGTGCCAGAAGAAATATGCAGGAATGTTTACGGTAGGACGTGTAGGGTAGAATAGCCTAGTCGGTTTCGAATGAAACTATACAGGTGGCTACAAACGAGGCCCAACTGTTATATGGGCTGGGTAGGCCCCATAACTTATATGTAGCCCGAAACCTAGCTTAAAAGTGGTTTGGGCTGGACTTTCTTTGACCCAAAACCCTACCAGCTATCTATAAAAAAAATCACAGTTTTTTAGACTGTGAATAATGCTATATATTATGACCCAAAAAAAAAAAATAATGCCATATATGTGCAAGATCAAATATTATTTATCATGTCCAAAAGCATTAATTCAAGTGACACCAAATTTCTTTAAAAATCATTTGAATTAGTTGATTAAACCGCTTAAATTGGCTAGTAATTTTTTGTTTATTTTTAAAAAATTTAAAATTTTTTATAAATTTTATATTATTATAAGTGAACTATATTTATGACATTATCTAATTTGATCAAATAATTTAAATGATTAAATCTGAATTAAAAGTTTCATTGATTTACTATTCAATCTAGGTTTAACAACATTATCTTGAGATATTAATCAACAACTCATAAGGATTCAAACACCTCAAAAGGGTTTAGGCTGAGTAATCATAATTATTTCTCTTTTTCTTTTATTAACTTAGCTGTCAAAGTGTCTTTGTAATCACTCCGTCGACACACTGGACCTAAGAGAAAGAGCATCTTGGACCGAATATTTGTATTATTGAATATTTTATATTATGTCAAATTAAATATCGTCTAAGATCCATTATATTTTAACATCTCGAACATGTAGAATTAAATTGAAACACAATTGTATTTGTGTATATTTTTTCTTGGGTTGTAAATAATTGTGAGCGTAGCATCATTCTAATCTGAAGCCACGATCCTTACGAGATATTCATTAATCATTTTCAAACCCTTTTTAAAATTTTCAAAAAAAAAATCTTAATTATGAAATAATGTTATGATCCATCTACAAAAAATAATAACTTGTAATGCCTTGTTTCGAAATTACTCAGAAGTTTTAAGATTTGAAAGGAAAAAACAGCTCAAAATTATGTTCACTATCAATTAAGAATCAAAGTGGAACTCTCTACAGTTGTTTCTTACTCGAGCATGTATAATTAATATTGTGAGTTACATATTTTTCTCTGTTGTTTAGGGAGTGAAACCAGGCCAAGATTCTAACCATCCCAATCCTGGCCAAGATTTTGCAGAGCTCGATTATGTGAGTTTGGATAAAATTTGAATTTTTCATTCTATAAAGTTTTTAGTTTTACATCTTCCTCAGCCCATATCACTCCATGCTTCTTAGTAAACAAAGTTACCTCATGCAATGGAACAGCCCCAAAAAGAAAAATGATCATAATGCAATTTCAGATTTACCCAATTAGGAAATTTAGAAATGCAAGTAGCCAGCCATACCTCACATGAAATCTTCAAGTCCTGGGTCCTCACCACACCCAAACTCTCCACCTCCTTGTTGGCCTCCCTCACTAAGTGGTTATGCTTCTGAACTCTTCCTTGGCTACCTTCTACTCCATATGCTGCTTAAATGTATCATCAGTCAATTGAACACAATGGCAGATAATTTATTTAGTGCCCCTTCAAGTTCAATTAAGTATAAAAAGCATATCGAGATTATGGTTACTTGGGCGCAATAATAGTATATCTGAGCTTTACCAATGGGGCTCGATAAAGTTGTAAGCTTTGTCGATGACCTCTACTAGAAGTGAGCTAAACTGAGTAGACCAATAATAGAAGAATATGATGAAAAGAAAGATAAGACCTGTGAAAGATGTGCTTAAGATTGAAAAAGATGGCACTCAACGCAGTTTTCAACTGGTCTGATAATAAGGGGATTGAATTCTCAATTTGCCTTGTTTCCTTCTTCTAAGTTTTTAAACCTTGTTATGCTACTTAAGAATAAAAAAAAAAGGAAAAAACCATTGAAAGGGAAGGATCAAGGAGGAAACTGGGTAAAAGGGGTAGAGTTAAGGAATGAGATTGAGAGAGAAGAAATCGCACTATATGAGAAAACTGAAAAGTGTTAATTAACTGTTACATTGGAAAATCTCAAATTAAAAAAAAAAATCTATCCTATGTCCCGACCATAATTTTGCACAAATTGACTGGATCAATCGAGATAACTGGGTTCATAAACAGCTCCAATTATTAGATTTTGAATGAGTTATTGAACTTTAAAAACTAAGTACATGTTCATATCCACAAAGGTAAAAGAGTTTGACATGTCGTAGTATAAAAATTAGGGAGCTATGGTTAAATGACGGTTACTTTAAGTTACGAAACTTTAATTCTCTGTATTTTCTAAATATAAATAAAACTAAAATCAATTAACAAGCATATGAGTACCTGTAAAGACATTAGTAACACGCATATATTGATCACATTCTTAGATAAGAAGTTTCCTTAGTCACTATTATTTCTTCCAATTATTAACGTGAGATTAGAATCATTTTATCGGCCAACCTCTCTCTTCCAACTCCATAATTCCACCACTACTCTTAACTCTCTCCCTGGCTTCACACAAGAAAGACAGAATGGCAAGCCCCCGATTCTATGTTTTGCGGATTGAAATTATGAAGGAGGTCGTGCGGATCAGGCAGCTATCCTGCACAAATCGCACCATTTAACGGTCTCTTTCTGTTAAAAGAGTTCTTTATTATAGCATCATTCATTAAACTTACCAACCAAGCAATAAAAAATGAAAATAATCATTTTGGAACCTTCAAAAGGAAAATCCACTATCCCTTTTCCTGTTTGCAACAATTCTTCATTCGGTATGCCAACATTAAAGCCCCACAATCATAAATTCAATTAGTTCACAAGAGCAAAAAAATTGAGGGAACATCCCTGGCACAATCTGTTGGCAACATAAAATTCATGTTTTTCATATGTCTATTACCAATAAAGGAAAAAGAATGCAACTATTAGGTCCAAGTTCAACCAAAAGAAAAAAAGACAGAATATGAAAAACGAGTCTAACACTCTTGTTTCCTCTAGAAGACTAGCTCATGAGGCTTCACGCCTGCCTTCAAGGAAAACCTGGCACCCAGATAAGTCTTCAAGTCTGGAACACTCTCGATGGCTTTTATCAATGCGGTGTCCACAGTTTTCTGGTCATCTTTCTTCTGCTGGGGGAGTACAGTTTTCTCCTACAATTGAGAAAAGATGGCAGAAATCAGCAAACAGAAGCAAATGGAAAAACAAGGGAAAAAATCAACATAACAAGAAAATTTGACAAACTAACCTCCTTATCTGCCTCAAAGAACTCGCCTTCTCCCTTCTTTTTCTTTTTCTGGACTTCCTTTGAAAAGTACTTGTCATCAAATTTATCAACATTGACAGCAGAGACATCTATTTTGGTTGATGTGCCAATAACATATGACTGATTCACACGTCTCAAAGGAACTCCATTAATCTTGAACGGACCTGAAGTGGCAAGAAATAAATATAAGAAGACAGACCAGAGATGAGTAGAGAACAGAGTACATCATAAAAGGAAGAGTCCCATGTCCTTCATTTTGAGATCAGTAAGTAACTAAAGCTAAAGTGAAGGTACACCCTCACACGCCCACAGACATAACCACTAGCATTTGCACGCACATACTCACAATGGAAAGCAAAATAATAAGAGGCAACATAATAAGAGACGATATTGAGTATGAGTTGAAACAACGGTATATAACTCGAGCAATAACATATAAGGCAGCATTTAAAATAATAGCACATTAGCACATAATAGAGCAACCAAAATAATCAATCGATGATCACAACAAATGAAGCATCGGCCATCAACAGTGCTTATCATGCAAAAACTCATTAAACTCAAGCAATAACATAAAAGGCAGCTTTCTATGGTACAGCAATCAAATCAATTCAATTGATTATCACAACAAACGAAGCATCGCCTAAAGAGAAAGAAAAACAAAAACTCATTAAACAGAATGAATGACAACACGTACCAGTTACAAGAAGCAACCCAGACGGAAGCTGCTTCAGAGACACTACTCGCTTTCCCTTAAATCTACCGGCAAGAAGAATCAGGACAGTCCCGGGAGTAATGCTAGCCCTGAAGAAACAAACAGAACAAAATAAATCATTTGCCAGAAGCTCCAATATTAATAAGAAACACGATTTTAAAACTTTACTAGAAACATTAGAATTTTTTTTTATTCAAAAGTTAAGAGAAAACACGCATTCAGAAATACCACCTGATTTTCACATTTTCTAACCATAAAACCAAATCAAATCAAAATAACACATAGACTCCTACAAATAAACCCAATTGAATAACTCGGGGAAGGATTCATGTCGTTAATAGGCACCTGAGCTTAGTGGGTTTCGGCTTGTGCTTGTTGATAAGCGGCTTCTTCACATCGTCAGCAGGGTAGAACTTAAGGGGCTTCTCAGCCGGAGCTTCAGGCTTGGGCTTGGGATCATGGCGAGGGAAAGCGCCGCCGTTCTTAGCCTTGATAGCCCAGAGACCCCTCTTGTGGTACATCTGCGACCCTGAGTACTTGCGAATTCCCCTGATCAGTTCAGGGTTTCTGCTAACCTTCCGTGTTCTCTGCTTCGGCGCCATTGTTGTTGCAGCTACAAAACCCTACTTTTCTGGTTCTGTCCTCAGCCTTCAATCCCTGCGGAAATGAGAGACGTAGGTCGGTAGTGTATATATCTCGCTGGGCCTTCCCGTTGCAGTCCGGGCTGGGCTTTCCAAAGATGGCTCGTCTAATTAACAGGCCTTGGCCCAACCAACGGATCCTTGCCTAAGGCCCACAGTTTGTGTGTATTTGTTTAGGTCCAAGCCCAGCCCAATATACCCCTAATTTTTATAATTTTATATAATACTTCAAATTTATAAAAAACATAAAAAGTACATTACTCTAACCTCCCATTTATTTATTTATTTATTTTACAAATTATCTTTTATTTTTAAAACTTACGCATATCCCTTAATTGTTTTAAAAAAAATTACATACTCCTTAAGTATTTACATATACTTTTTTTATATTTTAAAAATATAATATATATAAATTTTTTGAAGAGGGAGGTCTGTCTAATTTTTAAAAATAAAAGAGTCTTTTTTATTAAAATTAAATAAATAAAAAAAAAATTAAAGTAGTGTACTAAAAAAAATGGACCTACATATATAGCCACTACCAAGTATTTCCATTATTTAGTTTAAAAGTACTAACTCATTTTAAACATTAAAAAAATAATATTACCATCGGAATAACATATTACAAATAATAAAATAAAATAAAAAGAAAGTAGTATGTGATTGACTGATAAATATTTTTCTATAAGCTAGTTGTAAATTTTATTTATGATGTATTCGATAATTTCATATTGTTGTAATAATTGTTATTGTTGGTTTTATTTGATTAGCACTTTCCTTCAAATTTATGGGCTTAACATCTTTATCTATAGTGCTTGTAATGGATGCAATTTCTTACTGTTTAATACGGATCTAAGAAATTTAAAAAAATTCATTATTACCTTTAGCTATAACTTGATACATTTGTTAGAAATTATAATTTTTTATCAAGTGATAACCGTTTAATTCTATAATTATCATTTTCAAAACCTTAAAATATATAATTTTCTTATTTTAAATATTTATGAATAATTTTTTAAAATTTTTATTTTGATTTACTGTTAATATAAAAAAATTTACACTATCATCTAATCATATATTACTAAATTAGTAAAAGAGTTTGATTAATATAATAATTATTTAAAAAAATTAAATATTTTTAATGATATAATAACATGTAATTAGATGATAATATAAATAAATTTTACATTGATAATATATAAAAATAAAATTATTTCTTTTATCACTTTTAGAACCTCAACTATATATTTTCACTACATTCACTAAGTTTGGTTGGGCCTGCTATTTTATTTTTGTTATTTTCGAGCTCCATTCTGAGACAAACAATTTTTTCAGTATATGTGAGCTTGCCCATCTTTAGGTGAGACGATTTTTATTTTTCTGGAGCTAGCTTAAAGCTAAAGGAAAGAGTTTGTAGTTACTATGGGCATTCTTTTATGGATTTAATTTTAACTTATTATTAGTGTAAAAAAAAATTTATCCTACTATCTAATTGCATGTTACTAAACATTTGACTTTTAAAATAATTATTATCTTATTTAATCTTATTTAATTATTTAATAATTCAAAATTAGATAACATTATAAAAAATTTTATACTAACATTAGATTAAAATTAAACTATTTTTTTGATCCTTTGCATATGTGATTGTCTGACTCTGTAAATTGCTTTTGTTATGCTTATTTGAATTCGAAAGATTTTAATGTGCATTCAATAAGGTTCAATTTTCAAGCAGACTCTGATTAAATTTTTGTGGAATATATACCAATACGTGTTCTTTGTATGGTTGTCTTAATTAGAAGTTTGATTTGTCATGCTTGTAGAGTCAAATATATGCTTTACCTAATCATATTCCAATATTTTGAAATGGGTGGGATGCTATCTTGATTAGTCAACACATGCATCACAACAATATCGGCGAAACAAATTTTGGAATAAATTAGTCAAATATTACTCTATGTTTTAAAGTTTGGAGACAATAATGATAATAATAATAATTTAAAATTTAAATTATGCCCAAAAAAAGGGTTAGAATCAAGTGAAATACTATTTTGCTTTTGAGAGTAAAATTAATTCACACAATTTTTGTGAATTAATTAAAAGTTTGTTTTTGTTTTTTTACTTGAATTAGAAGTTTGATTTGTCAAGGCTCGTAGAGTCAAATATATTTCTAATCCTTAATATCACATTCCGATATTTTATGATGTTAGAGTCACTACATTGAATGCCTACCAGAAAAAGAGTCACTATATTGAACAGTCAACGCGTGTATCACATTTCTTACCATCACTTTACAATTGATTTCCTTTTTATATAAGATGATAAATAATATTTAATTGAATAATATTTATTAAAAAATTTAATGATTAAAATTATAATAAAATATACGTACATATATAATAAATTTTAAAATTATTAAAATTTATTTTTTAAAATTTTTATTAATAATTAATAATTTTTTTATTTTTTATTTTAAATATTTTAATTCATATTTTAAATTAATATATTACATACACTTTGTTGTTGATTTAGCAACGCAAGTGAAGGAAATATGAAGGGAGAAAGGATGGGAGAGAATATTTATTTTATTGAGTAAATTATATCAATAATTTTTTTATTTATCTATTTTTTTATAATTTTTTTTTATTTTTTAAAATTTATACATATTTTTTTAATTATTTTAAAAAATTTACATATAACTTTTTAAGTACTTACATAAATTTTTTTTATATTTTTAAAACATACTACACATATATTTTTTGAGATGAGAGGTTTACATAAATTTTAAAAATAAAAAATATTTATAAAAAATTAGATAAATACACAAGAGGTTAAAATAATTTATTTTATTTATTTTATTCATTTATAGTTATAATTTTGTCATTGGCTGAGATCAACAATGCAATAAAGGTTTTTATAATTTTGTCATTGGCTGAGATAACGCAAGTATCACATCGTTGTTTCTCTCACGAGAAAGGAGTTACCTTTCTCTTCTCTTTTTGTTTTTTTGTCAATTTATCATATGTATTGTTGGATAAGAGAACTCGCCCTCCAACCACAGAATTTATATATATCAACACTCTGAAAATATATATCAATGTTTCATATCTTATTTAAATTTTATTATATAATATCATAAATATGATTTAATAATCTATATTATTATATTATGATAAGTATTATATTTTTATTAATATGATATAATACTCTAAAAATATATTTAAATTAAAAAAATAAAAAAATAAAAAAGTTTTATTTTAAATATTTAAATTTAAAATATTTAAAATAAACTCTCTTGTTTTTTTCTCCTTTATTTATCTCTACCCAAGAGTACTTAAAAATCTTTCCTGCCACTGCACCCTGGTTCCACCAACTTTCGAACACGGGGTTGGTGAGCATTCTCTGCTGTCTGCTGTTACAATGTCACATGTCACTGCCACATGGCCACTCAATTTTACCAATAATTATCCATTTTTATTTTCTTTTTAAATATTCCCGAAAAAATATACGTATTCCAACCTGCGGTTTTGAATGCAAAATACACGCTCCACGTACCCAAGGTTTAGATGACTGACCGCTGACCAAAAATACTTCTCACTTCTCGGCAATTCTCACATAAGAATTTAGAATATAAAAGTCAAAAACCAACCATTATTTTAAAAAAAAAACTTTTTTTTAAATTTAAAATTTTATCTTTAAATATTTCTTCGAATAATTATTGAAATTTTAAAAAAAATTATTTGAATAGAATAATATTTTTTATTTATAATTTATTTTGTTATAAATTATAATTATTATTTTAGAAAATAACTTTAAAAGAATGATGCCTGGTTATAATTTAACGGAGTGGAATGCTTGAGAGTAGAGACCTCAAATAATAAATTTTTCTTATTTATATCGAAAGAAGCAAAGCCCGCACGAGAGTGTTCGTCGTGCACGGGATCCTTGCATTTTTGTATATAAGAAACAATATATATGAGTGGAAATCGTGCAGAAAGAGAAAGAATGCGAAGCAATTTCAGCCCTAAATCCTCCTTCTACACATCCTCTGCCTTCAAATGAAACCTCGTCCATAGTCACAACTTTCGTTGATTTTTTTTTTCCCAATCTACCAGGATTAAGGTTGCGCTTCAAAACTGTGTTTCGTGATCGATTCCAGCAATTTTGATTGGATTCTGCTTCCATTCTTTGTTTCCGTTTTTCCGGCGCCCGATTTCGCTGACCACGTTAAACCGCTGGAGTGGGTTATTATTTTTTTTTTTGGTGAAAGCCTTTCTCCTTCTCCACGTAAGAAACAAGAGGTGAGATTTGGAAATTTTGAAATTTCTCTGTGTTTCTCTTTCTCTTGACATTTATTTAACATACGAACGAACCAATTCAGGTGAAATCATATAATAATGTTATATCGAATTTCGGAATCTCTCGTGTATATATATTTGTTAATGCTTTCTTTTTTTGCTGATATATTTGTTTATGTTTCATTCTGGTTCACTTCATCTGTCAATTTTGTCGTTTTCGTCCATCTAACTTATCAACTTCGATGCAGTAATTTAAAATCGGAAATTGAGGAAAGGAAATTGAGGAAAGCTCTGCGTTATTGGTAACGGCTAAAATCGCGCTAGCTGAAACCATCAGGGGGCTGTGGTTCCTGTGTGTACAATTTAGTGTTGACTGGGTTATTGGTGAAATCAGCAGTTTTGAGGCGAAGCCATGGATGCTAAAGCTGCTCAAAGTTTGCAATTTTCAACTTTGATTTATTCCGAGAAGCTTGGGAGAAGACCCAGTGGTTCTCTGAGACTCTCTCGTGGTTCTATGGCGCCGCAGAAGCTTCAGGTTTTTGTTTCGGCTGAGTTGCGGCCCGCAAGACCTTCACCGACTCGGCGCAGGACGGCCCCTTTGGAGGTTGCCTGCGTCTATAACAATACTCCAGGTTGCTATAAAAACTACCTATGCTTTGACAATGGCTACTGGGTTTCTTTGTTTTTTACCAAATTTTTCCCTGTTGGTTTCAAACGTACGTACATATGTTTTATCTGACCAAACCAATATCATGGTTTCGAAAGGCGATGCTGGATTGCACTTGGTCTTGTTCTTCTCGATTTAATTATTAGAATGAGATTTTTTTTTATTTTTTTTTTACCGAAAGGAATACTAATTTTGAACTAGCAGTTTTGCGAACAAAGAAAGAGCAGACTATTAGACTAATTACGGGAAGAAGGTACAATGACCAATCTTGTCAATTGTCAATGAATTGGCATGAAAGAACTATGTCATAATTCATAGCCTTATGGAAATTGCAAATCTGCCCCCAAAGGTTCCTATATTGAAAAACATGATGTGGTCCATTAGAAAGGAAAATATTTCTCACTCACCAGCTGGATCTTTGAGATAAGTTTCTATCAAGGTGAACTATAGGCACATCGCTAAATTCTGAGGTAGCTTTCATGTTTGCAGCTTCAATTACATTTCCCTCTATTGATTAGTTGGAAAAAGTAACTTGCTAGATCTTTTAAGGAAGGGCGTGGTGTTTGAGAAGATGTAGTATATAAATATGCCAGCATGAGACCTAGTTTGTTGTTGACTATAATAAATGCTACCCATTTCGAGTGTTGACACTTGATAGTTTATTTCAAATGTCACTCTTGTAGCTTTGACATTGGAATCTGGAAGCTTTCATGCTCCTCTTGATGAAGACTTGATTCTGAAGGTAAAGTGTGATGCCCTTTGCAATCTTCAATTAATTTTAGCCCTTTTAGTATGGGGATGCTATACCCTTGTATTATAGTAAGTAAGGCATCAAGAAATGGTAATCTGAACTCAGTTTGTTGCTTGTCTAAGTTACTATATGCCATTATCTTACTTGAATCAATAAAATTGCAGAATAAATCACAAGAGATCGAGCCATATTTAAATGGACGCTGTATATATCTTGTTGGTCAGTTTCTTGGTTGAAGTCCTTGTACTTACATGGTATACGTCGCAAGTATAATTACTTTGGCATTCAAAATATTTTGTATTTGACATGCAGGAATGATGGGTTCTGGGAAGACAACTGTGGGGAAGATTTTGTCGCAAGTGCTTTGTTATTCGTTTTTGGATAGGTTAGTATGGTACTTGCTCGTGGTTTTTTCAAAGTGAAAAAAAAAAAATGAAGTTTTGAAGCCAAGTGAAGCATGCAACATGTTTGTCTTGTCATAAAACAAATACTTTATTTCATGGGCACATTTGAGTTTCCGCTGAACATTTTCTGCATTTTTGGCATTTATGGGCACCTCAGTGATGCATTGGTAGAGGAGGAAGTTGATGGAACTTCTGTAGCTGATATCTTCAAGCTCTATGGAGAGGAATTTTTTCGTAATAAGGAGGTCAGTTAGAAAGCACTATGTTGCAGTTTACGTGCTCCTCAGTGTTTAGAGAATTTTTTCTTAGGTTTTGGAACTTTTGGATTTCCCTATTTCTTCAATCCAACCCAATCCCCTCATTTTCTTCTGTGTAAACTTATCCACACAGAATCCTCACCTTTATATTATAAGCTGCACCAAGGAGATGGGAGATCAATGTATTCTAAAATACCAATTAATGATGGTATCTTAGAAGTGTTATAGGTAGGATGGTATAGAATTATGGAATCAAATTAAAAGCGAATAAAGTTAAAATGTTTTCTAGTGGTTTGTGTAACTGACTTCAGTTTGTGATACTGCAATCACTCCTTTTAATTAAGTCACTTAAATGTCCGTCCCACATTTTAGGCTCTTTTCCTAAAATAATAGAGGAAGAACATTACTCCATGAAATTTGGATTTTGGCAAGTATATTGATTGGGTTTGGTTTGTAGAGAAAGTAAATTAGTAAATGTACTAACTGACCAATTAGCATGAATGGTAAGTTGATAATCCCTTGATCTCATATTCTATAATGTGATCAAGTGTGTTGGAAACTAACTTAGTTTGAAATGATTTGGATCCTCCCCCTATTAATGTCTAATGATGACATGCACTAACAAGCCACTACAATATACTATTCTTCTGTTCTTCAATGAAGACACTTGGGTGTTGTGAATTGTTCTGTTTTTCTTCTGTGGTTCTGTTATTACACAATGTTCATTTTCCATACTTATGTTACTGTTTCAGACTGAGGTATTGCGCAAGCTGTCAATGATGCATGGACATATTATTTCTACTGGTGGAGGTGCTGTTGTGAGGCCCATCAATTGGTATAGTAACTAAGATACTGATGAGAAAAATTTTGCCTTCACCTCTATGATTTAACTCCTCTCAGTTCAGTCTTAATCTTAACATGAACTTGTATGTGGATTGCCAGGAAATATATGCACAAGGGGTTTAGTGTTTGGTTGGACGTACCATTAGAGGCCTTGGCTCAGAGAATTGCAGCTGTAGGAACTAATTCTCGCCCGCTTCTTCATTATGAAGCAGGAGATGCATACACACGGGTAAATTATTTCTCTTCCATTCTAAGAGTATTTTTCTTTCACAGAACGTAATATAGTAATTATTAAGAATTTAAATCACCAAATGGGAGCAACTCATCTTAATAGGAATTTGCATCAAAATTATTTGCCCACTAAATAATTTGATCCTTTGGAATTCACCTGCAGACTTTCATGTACTTGTCTGCTCTTTTCGAAGAAAGGGGCGAAGCATATGCAAACGCCAATGCCAGGGCCTCCTTAGAAAGTATGCCTACAGATTTTTTTTTTTCTGTTTTTTTAAAATAAAAATTGTGGTTCAGTCCAGAATCTTTGGGAATGCAACAGGAAAAGGACTTGCTATTTATTTAGTTTCCTGTGACCTGTGACTTCTGCAGCTTAATTTCTTGGGTCAGTGTCTGGATAGATTAGTCTCTCAAGATTGCCCAATGATAAAGCATGAATATTTAGACCAGTTTATGTTGTAGACCTTCACGATGTATGCTCCATAGATGATAACAATAAAAATTCCATTTATGATACTGCTCTGTTGTTTTTTTGCAGATATAGCAGCAAAGCTGGGCCAAGGAGATGTGTCAGATTTATCTCCAACTGCTATTGCAATTGAGGTCTTCGTCTCCATCCCCATCTGAACCCCATTTCAGTTTGTTTGCTCTTGGCCAACTGAAATATTCCTGTGCGCTAAAGTTGAATCTAACATTTGGTATCACTGATACTTATCTATTTTGTGCCTGTATTTCTCAGGCGTTAGAACAAATCAAAGGCTTTCTAAAGGGTGAAGATGGCTGTTCTGCAGGATGCTAGCGCTAGTACAAACTTCGACGCGAGCATGTTTTGTTTGTTTATATTTTTCTCTTCAAATTGCAATAAAAGCATGACTGTGTGCTGCATCTTTTTGTTTGGAAAAAAAGTAATGCAACATGGCACATGTTTATGCATAATTTGTGTTAATTTATACATTTGTTGTTTGTTGTTGTATATATGGGGGTAGTCCATATGTTTGCTGTAATCTGAAATCAGTTGATTGGTTTAACATTTGTGTCAAAAATCAAGTCCTCCAAGCCATCAAAGATAATTACATGCTCATGAGCTTTCAATTGTCCAAAAATTAAGTCCACCAAGCCATCAAAGATAATTACATTCTAATGAGCTTTCAATTGTCCAACAACTTATCTTCTAATCAATCAGCATCAAGGTAATTCGAATATTAAATATACTAAGCACATATCAAATCAATCACCACTGATTCAACAATCAAGAATAACCATTTAGCATATGTTGAATGAATCACTCTTAATTCTTCTCATCAATTAACCATAATTAAGGAATTTGAATATTAAGCACATATCAATCATCAACATAATCTTATCAGCTATCACACATTCTTTCAACAATTAAATAGATTGTCATTACTAACACATCCTTAGTTAATCAAAGCTTTATATAAACTCACATCTTTAAAACTAAAGTATTTAACAATGCTCCGTTGTTTTTATCTGTTGTTTAATATATTTGTACAAGTATTAATTTATTCATTAAATAACATTGTTCCTTATTGTTATTTTAGAGAAAAAAATTTGTTTCATTTTATCTGTTATTTTAGAATATTAAAAAAATATTAATTATTTTTTTATCTTTATTCTTAATATTAATAAAATTAAAAAAATTAATGAAATAAATAATAATATTTTGATTATTTTAATAAAATAATAATTTAGTTAAATATAGTTATTTTGGCTTGTAGATTGAGCCATATAATATCTTCCTTAATCCTTATATAATAACATTAAAAGACATAAAAAAAACGGTGAGAGTATCATTTATTCCATTTATCATCTCTGATTTCATTAATGTCAATGATGAAGCTAAAAGAAATAATGAATACTTTCTTAATTTTTTAAAATAATGAAAACATGAATCAATTTTTTTTGTCTTTTTGATAGAAAGGATGGCTCTCAAGATACCCCTCATTCTCACACCCCTAAGCAATGAGTATAAATCGAAGGTAACCCCGTTCACATACTTTGGGGGGTGACAGAGAGGGGCATAACGTCATGGCTAAACAAGCAATGAGAACTTTGTCCAAATCCAGCATACTGAATTTCTCAGCCACGGAAATACTTTTCATTCCATAAACACAAGGAAGCACCATGCAGAGCCAGTGCCCTATCATAGCGAATTACGATTAGAACGATGAACCAAATATAAAAGGCACATGGCATTACTTTCAACTTAATACACACACACATTCACTATAAATTATGCAGCAAAATTTGTTCAGTAACACCCATTACAACCATGAATCTAACGGTCATAGTCTCACGTGCTCCATGACGTATTTTCCACTTTGGCAGAATGAGTTAAGCCTCACAATTTTATCTTGTAACGTGCCTAACCTGGTAGAGGTGGAATACTAACTAACTGCAGTTTTTTGGATGTGAGATTTAGTACCAAAGCTGTGCAACTTGCAATATCACCCAGATACAAAATGCAAATACAAGGGAAATATGACAACGTAGAACTATGGAATGCTTACTATACCCGCCAACTATACAGTTGCAAAGATGCACAACTATTTTAGCACCTCCTGTTTATTCAGACATCAATGGTGCTATAAATATCACCTGATCCTAGAAAGGAACTTTTTAGATCAAGTAGCAGCAATTTAATGTAAAATCATGGGATGCTCCCGATACACCATTTTCAGGAACTCAATCCCACAGCACATTTGCAGATAGAAACAAGGACCTGCAATAAAGCAGAAAGAATTTTACAACAACAGTAAATCAGAAAATCTTGCTTACCAAAAAGAAAAAAATGCATAAAATCTTATAATTGAAAAGAGTATGAAGAATATAATATGTAAAATTCACTTAACAAAGTTCTCAACCTCAAAAACTATGCCAATCACGAGTCAAACCCAATTCACAAAATTAAGCCCATTATCAAAACATTCGCTATGGCTATCCATCATTTTCATTCTAGTCATCGTTGGAAGCTTCGAACTAGTTACCTGAGTTGTTACTGAACAACCAGTAATATTGTAATGTTAACCAATATTTATTATTAAGGGTGAGCAACAGTTTTCCTGCCCCTTGAATTTGTACATAATTTCAACTCCACATTGCACCCATCCAAAGGATTATGGAACATCTTGAAGGCAATACATTGACATAGGAAAGCTATGACTCACAATAACTATCCTATACCAAGTCTACATCGTGCGAAGTACGTTATTCATGGCCATTCTTTTAACCAAGTCAGAACACATATTGCACAAAACTAGTCTAATGAAATAAACAATGGAAAATACCAAATGAAAACCAATACCACTGGATAAGTTCATATTGATTATACTTACAAGTATGATCTCTTTAACAATTTTACAAGAAAAAGAAACGCAAGAATAAACAACCGAGTAGATAGAAACTGAAGAATTGTCCAAGACAACTGTCCAATTCATCCAATCTTGCTCCTTTTCTGCATCAATTTCTCCCATTCAACCAGAAACATAAGCTAGGTAAAAATATAAGAGCCCAATACAAGGATATCATACCTCATCGTCACCCAAGTGCTCATCAGTTCACCAATGTCACAAGGCAACTGCAGAACACTGCACAATGGAGGACCCCTTCGGGACGGAAAGAACCTTATCGGACCAACCAACTTTACCCCATAATTCCGCATCCTGATTCTTGTTGACCTCAATTTCAGCGCACCAAATCTCCATTTCTTTCCCATTCCCTTGACACTCCCAAACCACGAGCAACTTCCCACCAGCATCAGCCATAGTCGCCCCGCACAGAAACCTCGGCAAACACTTGTCCAAGCCTTTCAATTCCTTCCACACCCGTTGTTTCACATCAAAGCCCTTGATTTTCCCCAAGTAATCGTAGCAATACAAAATCCCATCCACCACACACGCTCTCCCTCTCCATCCCAGATCGAGCTCGCTCTCAACGCTCTCCCACGCCCCGTTCCGAGGATCGTACGCGATCCCGCCGCGGTCAGCCATGGCGTAAACTTTATCATCCACGACTGCGCTCGCGTGCATCCATTTCTCGCGCACCTCGACGGGGCTGGCAACCCTCTCCCACCGCCC
The DNA here is from genome assembly GCA_019955255.1 of Castanospermum australe. Classification (NCBI taxonomy): domain Eukaryota; kingdom Viridiplantae; phylum Streptophyta; class Magnoliopsida; order Fabales; family Fabaceae; genus Castanospermum; species Castanospermum australe. The sequence continues at coordinate 55,907 of NSJW01000306.1, read as the reverse complement.
AACGCCCGGATCGAGTACCTCCACCGAATTGGCCGACCTGGCCCAGGTATCGGCAACGCAGCCACCCATCACATAAATCTTTCCTTCGACAACACCGGCAGCGGCGAACTCGCGGCCAACGCGCATGGTGGGGCCGGGTCGCCAGCGGTTGAAGCGGCAGTCCAGGATCCACACGTGGGGGGAAGGGATGTCGTTGATGGAACCGCCGATGACGTAGATGATGGGGCCGAGGACGGCGTAGGCGGAGCCGATCGCAGGGGAGGGAACGGGAGGAACGGGGAGGAGGAGATTTGGGTCGGTGGAACTGAGAGGGTTGTGGTAGAGTGTGAACCAGAGGAGGGAGGAGGAGTGTGAGCGTAGAGTGAGGTAGAGGAGGTGCTGGGTGCATCGAAGAAGAGAGCGAGCGTTGAAAAAGAGAGGGGAAGAGAGGAGGGAGCGGATTGATTTGGAAACGAGGGAGAGGCTTGGGTGCTGGGAGCGAGGGAGACGAGCTAAGCAGTTCAGAGCGACGTCGTCCGGCAGGAAGGGGATGAGGTTGTTGGGTGTCGGTGGTTCTGCTTCTGCTTCTGTTTCCGATGCGCAGTTGGAAGACGAAGAAGAGGAACAGGAGGTCATAGTTGTTGTTGGGCCTGTGCTGTGACAACAGTGGAGCATATATTCAGTGCGAACTATGCCAACTGTGTTTGGTTTTGACATGTGATGGATGAGAGATTCACTACTACGCTATATCAATAGTATCTTTTTTTTTTTGGACTCTATATCAATAGTTTAATACATGTGACAGCACAATAATATGTGTAATTAAATTAAATTTATAATATTACATAATAAAATTTAAATGTTCACACATGTATATAAATTTAGAATTATTTTTTCATAAATTTAGAATCATAATTTGATTGAATTAATTTTATAATGATTTATTATAAAATTAAATTAATTTTATAATTTATAATTTTTTAAAAAATATTTATAAATTAAATTATTTCTACCCACTGGTAAATTCTTTTTTTTGTTGGATAGCACTCGTAATATAGTTTTTTAAAGCAGTTACGGACATGCATATCATATCTTTTGGTTTAATAGAACACGTAATGGGCTACTCTTTTGCACATGTGCTCTATTCTACTTGTATATGGGCTTTTGAATTTATATACAGGTGAATTTTCGTCATATTGCAGGCATGACAAAAAACTATATTATAGTGTTAAAAAAAATATATTATAGGCTATTGTACTTGTGCAAATTCTGCATGTATAAATTTTATTTTATCATGTAATTGTATAGGTATCTTAATTTTTTTAGTCACAATTTAATTTTAAAATCTAGTGGTTAGAACTTAGAAGTAATTTGTACGAATGTAAAATTTGCACCATAACCTTTTCTTCGTATATAACTATATATTCATTAGGTTAAGAGGTCCTTAACACAACGTTGAGATGGCCGAGTTGGTCTAAGGCGCCAGATTAAGGTTCTGGTCCGAAAGGGCGTGGGTTCAAATCCCACTCTCAACAATATTCTTCTTTATTTTGGAACATTTCACGTGTACTGGTGATAGATAACAAATGCCATTTTTTTCTTATTTTAACTTACATGTGATATATCATTACACGATGTAAGACAGTAAGAGCTTGGTTAGTGACTGTATGAACGACGATCAGATCCCAGATTTCTTGGGTTCTTATCCTTTGAATCACATAAATAAAGCAATGCTTGAGTTCATGCTTCATACAATAAGTTGAGAATTGCAGCAAGCCATTCTTCTCATGAATACGTTACAAGTTCATTTTGAACTTTCAGGGTACAAATTTTGAGGCAGGGTTACTTCTTTCAGTTTCCTAAAAACGGTTCTATATTCAATCATACAAGCAATCCCCATAAATTTGCATTATATTTACAAATCCCCATAGAAGCACCGAACTTTCTTAAATTTCTTGACTAACACAAGGCACTCGGCTTTGATTGACCAACATCATGCATACTCTAGCAACTTGGGAATAAACACTCAGGCTTAACATTTTGCACTTGTAGCTGCCATCACGAACCAAATTCTTCTACTTGATTATCAGAAAAGGATTTCATATTCCAAGCCGCCCATATATTGAAAGCATCTCTTCAAGTCTAGCTGCCTCTCTCTCCATGCTATCAAAGCTCACAGAACTTGCAATCCTCCAACTCCAGTTTCCAAACTACATTGGTCATGAGATCAACAATTTCATAAATTTATTCATTGGGATGCAGGGTGCCATCACCAAACAAATTTTCTCCAGAGGTTACAAGTCATCTCAGAGATTTTTTTCCCCCTTTTTTAAAGGCTAAATAAACAAAAACAAAGCTAAAACAAACCATGAACACTCTGCATAAACTTTTACCTGAGTTGCAGGAGTATTCATCCTGGCAGAACTCCCCAGTCCAAGAACATCTTGCATAGGTATTATTGCTGTTTGAGCAACAGAAGTCAGTACTGTCTGGATTAGCGCCCATGAAATGTCATCTTCCTTAGTTAATGAAATGTAACTTTAATACCTGAAACAAGAAAATAATGAAGGTGATGAACTCTCATCCAACTTGATTTAGAAAAAATAACATTTCACTACTACATATAGCACCCACATTGGACTTCTCCTCTTGCTTCAAAGCTTCCCACCAACCTTCAATCTGGGAGCATAAAGAAGTTTCTTATCAAGCTTTATTAATGTTCTGACAGGTAACATTTTTTAAGACACGAAGAAAATATGAAAAATAATACAACTAAGAGATGTCATAAGCTATACATGTTGGCTGTATGCATCTATCTCAAAAGAGCCAACATTTAAAAAAAATGTTGGTGCCCATATCGCAGATCTTACCTTATTGGCTGCATTGGCAAAACTTTGCCTGACTTCTACAGTGCATTATGCATACCTAGGCTCTTTCTAAGAAGATATTATGCAGTATCAGCAAATGAATGGCATAAGAAATTCTTTCCGTGTCATTGTTGTGAGTCCCTGTATACACAACTTGATTGCAATCATGATTATGAGGCACATGAGGGTTCTCAGCATCACCTCCAAACCCTGGACAAAGTAGAATAAATAAGAAAATGTTCAGGCATTGAGACTTAGCATCACTTTTAAGTTTGATACTGAAGGATAGTAAACAAAATTACCAAACTGGAGGACAGCCATTCCAGTTGCTCCAATAGATTTTCTTAGCTGAACTACATCCTCAGTGATAGCTCCCTGCCATAAATCACAAACCCACCAAATAACAAGGGCTTACTACAGCAAGAGTCGTATACGAATGAAAAGCAATGGCCCTCACGAGACTATTATGCAATAATGTTGAAACATTTTCAGAACTTGTTTTGATAATACATACCAAGTCTTCTGCTATAATATTAATCCTTCCAATGGCATCAAAAAAGGATATTCCAGATCCTACCTATGATTTAAATGCTATGGAGCAGATTATAGTTTGACCAATTAGATCAAAGGTAGAACAAAGTGATGGGAACTGATCTTCCACTTTCCAACCATAGCTACTTTTGCTTCTGCAAATTTATAGAGCATACACATGTTAGGAAAACATCCCACCAAGCAAAAAGCTGAAATAAACTTACTCACCAGAGGGAACAGCCCAAAATCCAGCAAATCCTCTAAAGTGGTCAATCCTAAATTCGTCGTATAAATTCTGTGCACGTCGTATGCGGGATATCCACCATGAGTATCCTTCTTTCTCCATAGCTTTCCAATCATACAGAGGGCTTTTTCATTAAAACGTAAAAATATTAAAAGTAAAAAATTAGTAATCTAAAAGAACAGCCTGTTACAATGATTAGCAATTATTAAAATAAAATAAAAAAAAGTGAAGACCAGGAAAAATTTTCTGAAAAAGGTTTTATAGAAATTTTCAGAAGGGATATATTGTCATAGATGGTTAAAAAAGCATGGAAAGATGAAGAGAACTAAAATGACAAAATTCAGGGTAGGCATCTTGCTGGCCTTGATTACAGAATAAGCAGATATCTTTTAAAAAAAATAAAAGACAATTTTATGTTGAAATCAGGACAAGAATCAAATAAAGAACATGGAAAGGGTGCAGTAGCAAGATTTATGGCAAAATATTTATCTCGGAATTAACTGGTTAGATATAAGTAATGTCAAACCTGCCCCACAGCCGATCAGTTTGGCTGAATGCATCAGGAGGAACACCACTAACTAAAAGAGGAAAGCCTTTCCTGTCCTTCCAGATAAATGGAGAATTTTTAATGATCACAAGGTACAAAATGCTCTGAAAAAAAGTTAGATCAAACTTCAGAGGCATATTCTTTTAGAAACTACTAACCAGCAAAAACTGGCTCTTATTTGCCCAAACATCTGCACTATGATAACCCACATATATGGGCATGTCTCCCATTATCCTTATTCCCCTACTTTGTGCATAGTTGCGAACTTTCTGCCATTGCCTTTGGAACAAGAACTGTCGGGCAATAAATACATTTATCTGCATGCAAAAGCATAAGTGACTCATCAAGATTCAAGACAGCTTTTGGTTTTAAGTAGGTATACACTGAGAAATGTTTAGGATTCTTTCTGATCTTACAAAATCTCTCTTTTGTTGGTAAATATCTTCTAGAGCTACAAGATGGCGATTTCTTAAAGGTTCGGGGCCTTCAGGCCAATTGTACCAGCTGAATGTGTTTAAACTGTTGTCAATAGCAGCAAAATAAGCTGCATCTTCAAGCCAGCCTACAACATCAAAAAGATATTACAGCATTACAAGAGAAAATCCTTTAATGAGTTTTGACAAAACTTGCAAGGAAAGCCTTGGAAAAAAAGAGTGTAGTAATGTTCAGACAGAGGCATGCATCCTCACGTCTTCTTTTTCTCAGTCTTTTACTTATTACTAACACAAATACCAATGCTTCTTTCCTTCCAACTTATGTACAACATAATCCTAAAACCCTAAGCATCCATAAGAAATATTCACAAGTATTCAATTATTAACTTGTGTCTAGCGTGAATTAATTATCTTGGGCCAATCATTGAACAGGAATTACAGAGAATATTTAGATGTTATTGCATTGTGTTTGACTGATTTTCCATAAGAAGAAGAATGGCTTTTCTATATTCATTTAAATATTTTCCCAGCCAAATAATTATTTGAGATAAATGAAGAATGTATGAAGAGAGGAAACGGTACAAAACAGGATGATCAAGAATAAGAATCCTCCATAAGCCACTAAAAAAATGCATAAAAAGAAAGAAAAGAGACATCCAAGTTTACAATGCATTTATATGTAACATTAATCAATTGTTTGCAAATTACCAGCTCTAAGGTGAAGCAAATATGTCATGTCATCAATGCCAAAACAAGCAGGCATAGATATAAAATTAGAATTGCAACTAAATGAGTGCCTCACTTGATATGCTAGGGTCCCTAGAAAATTCTAAAGTTGTGTTTTGATTTGCCCTTCACTTGAAATGAGCCTCACTGCAGCCTACAAAAGGGTTTCAATAAGAGGAAAATTCACGTAAAGTACCAGACACACACAAGGCGCTAAAATGTTCAATAATGTAAAGAAAATAGAGTAATGCTAGTTTCACCAAAAATCATAAAATCTGCAGACCACTAACTGACTAACTATAGAGCAGTTGTGATTTTTGGTTACTCCACCATTGTGGCACTAGAATTTTCCAAGAAAATAACATTGTATTTGTAGACTATTATTCAAGCAAAAACTCTAGTCTGATTAAAATCATAGATTACTAGGTACGTTCCCATGCAAAATTCCATTGGTGAAACTAGTGTGATTGATGAAATCATATGAAAACTTCTTAAGGTAAATCCTACCATTCCTTTATTGACTCAAAACCCTATTTCATCTCAGTGCTATATATCAGTCTTCTCATTGAGCCCTAGGCCCACTTTCGTTTTGGTCTCCAACCCCTTGGAAATGCTATCTGGCTCATTTCAATCATAACTAACCAAAGAGTTCTATGTAAAAGTTGAGCATGAGTAGGTAGTTTTAGTTTACATGGGTGGGCTAGTACTATTGCCATGGTGCAACTGCAGACAGTGGCACTGTGAACATGCTGGCTGTTTGAACTTTGATGTCCGATGTGAATGACAGTGAATACAGAGCCAGCTAGAACAGTGAAGTCTGGAGGTTGTGTAATGCATGCAAGGATATTGTTCAAATATTCCGGACATATTTCTATAAAGTAGCATGATTTCTATAGAGGAGGAAGAAGGTGGAGGGATAAAATAAGTAATTGATAATTAAAGCATAAAATAACTAGTGGATGGAAAAAATTTAGTGCATGTTTGAATGAGGTTATTTTGTAGTCTAAAAAACAGCTTTTCAGCCAAAAGCTCTCTCTGGAGCAGTTTGATTGTAGATTTTTCTGAAAGCAAAATAAGTTAATTCAAACATGAAATTAATTAGTTCATTATTCAACCCTTTACCACCTTGTTACATTTTTACAGAGGTGCACAAGAATACTAGCAGTAATGATGCTCTAAGTATCTTACTTTAGCTATCAAAGGATCCTTAAGGTCAGCAACAAGTGAAAAATTCTCGCGCTCTGCATCACTGCATGCATTTAATAATAATTATAAGATAGACAAACAGGGAAGACTAGAAACAGAAGACGGAACTATGTTGCTTACATATATCAAAATTCTCACATTGGTTTTGGAAGCTCATGCTTTTCCAACAATCCATCCTTGACAAGCTCTTGAAGAGAGATAAAGAGGGTGTTGCCACTATTTGCATCCTGAAAGCCAATGTCAAACCTGATTGCCTTTAGCAGACAAGTTAAAGAGTTGAGCCTTATCTTAGACAACTCTCCTACACCCAAACCAAAATAAATAAACAAAAATATTTTAAAAAATATATATATAGAGCTAAACCTAAAAGTCGGTTTGGTATCCCTGTAAAACTAAGGGTGAGAAAAGTCAGAACGAGTTTTTAATATGATTTTGCACATAAAACTCATTCCTAAAATTTTGTTTACTTCCTTTTTTAACAGATAGCAAATTGATCCTAATTCCTAAATGTATATAACTATGTAACCCGGCCTGAGTAAGGGGATCCCTCTTTGTTAGCCTTTCTCCCAGGAGGAACAAGAGGTAGCACCTGTATAAATTGCAGTGAAGAGAGATATTCAGATTGAAATAATTTTAAAATTTTAATTTTGATCAGCGGTAAATTTTACATCGTTGTGTAGATGCACAGTTGAAAATTTTGACCTCAGTCAAACATTTTTAATAATGTAATAACACCTTAATGTGAAAAAATTTGAGTAACAGGATCAAAATTAAATCTTAATTTAAAAAAAAAAACATTTGAAAGGCAAACATGGAAATTGCAGGTGAAACAAGTTACAGTCTATAGGAAATTGAGGCACCTAAGCCTCATTCCTGTGGTGATGACTAAGATGAACCCCAAATCAACCTTGACAATGACAATGTTATTTTTCCTTCAATGATTTTATGGTAGGGGCAGCGGCTAAAAGAGAAAGGGAACCTGCCAAACGGAGCAACCCGCGCCATGAAGCCAGTCAATGAAACGAAGGGCCTCGTCTCCGAGATCGCCAATCCCATAGGGACCTCGAAACGACGTCGGATGGAGTAGAATACCGGCTCTTCTCCGAAGGACCGGGTGAGGCCTGCGAAGGCATTCCCCGTAGTGGTTTGGTAAATCTTCGCCGACGCTGGGTTTGGCTAACGAAACGGTGGCGCCTTCTCCGTGAGAGCTACAATTGATCAACGAAAGAGTTGGTTTGGATTTGAAGAAGATAGCGCTGAGTGGGCGATGGCAGAGATGAGCTCCACCGGCTGCACAACTGTACTTGTGGGAAAGAGACTACTGAGACTGAGATGGAGAAAGCCATAGGCTATCTATGAAGTTGAAGAACTAGAAGACAGGTCGTAAAATCCCTTTCAACTTTGATTTTCTGCACTGCCACTGCGGGCTGCGGAGCAGAGTGGACGCAGGAAACACGTGACCAGAGACGATGAGCCAGTCCGTGATGAGCTAATGCAACGGCACATAGCCACTTGTTTTGTCCATTTTCTTGCCAGTTTTAACACTTCCTCACCCAATTCAAGATTTGGACTACAGCTTGACTCTTCAGATATAAAAAGCCAAATATACACATGACATTGATATATGATAGAGTAATAATGTTAAATTATGTTAGGGAATCAGTTTAACATTATCTTAATTACATAAACTATAAAATAATGATGTAAAAATATTTGCTATCTTTAGAATTTAATATGAAATGTGATGCTTTTTCTTTAAATTATTAAGTTAATTCATTAACAAAGTACAACATAATACAAATGTCCTTAAAAAAAGCATTATACAAATGTTTAAATAGTACAACCCTACAACATAATGAACGACAAATTTTAACAGCAAATTCAGTATTATTTTTGCCATAATTCAGTATTTTTAATTAATCAAATTTAAAAAAAATCAAATATCAAATCTTGAGTTCTTAAAAGTGAACAGTTACATGATTTTCACATTTCTTAAAAAGTGAAAATGAGTTGCATATTGTTGTTCACCTTATTTTTTTGGTCATACTAAGTGTAAGTGAATTTCAGCCAACAAATTTCACCTTATATTATTGTCACACCAACAGATAAATTTCACCATATATTATTGTCATACTGAGCAATTTAAAACTTGATTTTCAACCCAAATTTTTTACCTTCTCAGTTTTCACCTAATCAACCAAGTAGTCTCTCAACCCAGCTTCATAACATTTCAAGCCAAAGAGCTAACTGAACGTCTTCGAAAAGAAGAAACCCAGAAACATCGGTTACGTAATAATGCATGGCCAAAAAAAGAAATGTAAGATGCATCAGGACTCAGTAGTAGTTTTTACTGCTCTACTTATTTTTTTTTATTTTTCTTGTCCAGGGGGTGGGAGTTTGGGGATGGGGAAGGGGTTGGGATTATCCTCCACCAGCATGGATCCCAGGGTGCAGTATTTCAAGGCACAATGCCTTACCAGTATACTGCTGGCCTGACTGCTTACTGCTTTACTTCTTCTGGTTCAACAATTCTACACCCAAACCTCTGTGGAGTGGACCTTATCAAACTTACAAAAGATCATTCTACATTAATTGTTAAAACTTAAAATCTTAAATTCTCACAAAAAATATAGTGAGCTCAGGACCACTATTCCCTTCTGGACTCAACATGTACAGGGTCTCGGAATCCTTCGAACCCACCACGTGCTCAAAATAGGCTCGCATGTATGCCAACTCTCCGTCCGCGCCGTCAGTGTCAGATTTCCCCGGAAGGACGCCGGCACCCATGGACACAGCCTTGAGGAGCTCCATCACGGTGAGGTCCTCCTCCGTGGCTTCCCTCCTCACGCCGTAACCGGTCTTCTTCCCGTTACAATACATGGTCCAGAGCGGCTCCTCCATCAACCTGGTCTTGTCCTTCTCCGGCCGCTTCTCGCATTCGAGCGCAACCCTAACCATCCCCGCGCCCATCTCCTTCTGCAGCGTGCTGGTCTGCATGGACAATTCAACCACCAGGGAGGGGAGGCACCTCGAGTTCTCTTGCACGGAGAGGCTGACGCGCCCTTTGCGGTAGCCGAACAAAGTGCCGGAGACTTTGGTGCCGTTCGCGTTGCCGTGGTGACCGTCCGGGTTTCCCATGTTGGAGAACGATGGGAATTTGCAAGCGGGAGTTAGGATGGGTAGAGATCGAAAGACGGAGCGGAAGACGCGAATGACTTTGGCTTTGTGTTTCTTTTTGTGGGACGGTTGGACGAGGGAAGTTGTCCGGGAATTTGCTGGGAGGGGTGGCGGGGGAGGTGCCGTTGATGAGCCTTCTGATGCAGAGATGCGTGCTGCGGATCTCGGCTCACCCATTGGTCGATGTTCGTGAACCAGGAAGAGAAGATCAATGCCATCACAGAGAGAGAGAGAGAGAGGCAGAGGTTTCAATTTGGAACGTGAAAGATTGGTATGATTTTTTTGCGGCTTAAGATGGATCTTCGGAAATTAATTGTCCATGATCCTATTTCTCTGCCTTGGCTTTCCTAGTGCTGTTGATTGAGCACGTGATATACATTCTTTAAATAGTAATCTATATATATATATATATATATATATTACTATTTTAGTGCATAATTTGATGACGGGGAAGTTTTAGTTGGGTGTATAGGCACCATCGTGAATAGATCAATGAACGGAATGCTTAGAATTGGATGGTGCTTTGATGGTTAAGTAGTTCATGCCTCTCTTAAAGCAAATATGATGCTTAAGAAAAAAAAAAGAGAGATGGAGAGATTCTTGACAGCAGAAGCAAAATGACAGAAAAAGTGTGCTTTAATTTAAGGCGACAGGAGTGGGTGTAATTTTGGTCGTTGATTTCCATTGAATCAATGCTTCGTCCATGGAGAGAAAGAAAGCAATTAGCATGCAGGGACTAAAAACCTTAAACCAACCTTTCCTTCCCGCTTCTTCCTTGAAATCAAACAGGCAACAGCGACCCTGGCACTGAATATTTGATATTTCTACTAAAATTATTGCTTTAATTCTTCGTTAGTTGGGTGAGTTATTGCTTAGCTGATTTCCACAAATTTGGCTAATGGTTTGTTGATTGTGGTAATTTCTTGTATTTTGATTATTAATGGATAATATTTATTAGATTAATTTTGGTATAGGATAAAAGTAAAAATAAATTTTTCAGAAATAAGTTTTGTATACAAAATTTTTATGTCTCGTATGAAACATGAAAATAAATTATATACAAAATTCATTCACAAAAAAATTTATCACTATTTTTACCTTATATCAAACATACTCTTATAGTTAATTTTTATTTTCAAAGTCACAAGAGAGTAGTATGCCTTTAAAATTAGTTTTTTATTTATTTTTATGTAGTTGTAATATTTATTTATTAAATTCTTTGACTTTTTATTCAAATATAAAATTATATATAAAAAAGTTAAAATGATTTTGATGATTGAGGCTGCGAGCCAGACAACTCCTTCCTTTGGCCGTGCCGATCTCTATACTCTAAATGCCTCTCCCAAAGGAGATATAGACTCTTGTGTAGGCTAACTAATGCACAACTTACAATTTGTATGAATTAATTATAGATTAAATTAATAAAAAATTAATATATCTTTATATAAAGATTATTGTTTATTAAATAAATAGAAAATTGGAAAATAACTAACGTGCATTTAATGATGTGACAATTTTGTATTGTACGAAAATTATGTAGAGTAGACCACAAATTTCTTCTATCAAAGGCCTCACTTGAGACAACACTTTCTTATCAGATCCTCTCGTTTCTTTAAAGTTTAAACTCTAATGTCTAGTTCTTTCTAGCTTGAAAACATTATCGTCTTAGCACCAGTTGTTGGTTCACTCACTAAATGCTTTATCGTCATCCTCGCACTATAGACATTTTTTCAAAATGCAGGATACAATTTAAAAAGTTGAGTGTAATATTTATAATAATTGAATAAAAAATTAATAACTTAGAAGTTAATAAAATACAAACACGTGATGATAAATTATAAATTTGTTGAATTATTTTTTTTAATTTTTTCATTAATTATTATTCACTTGTGCACCTTATACTTTTAAAGAATTCAAATCCTGCACGTTAAACTCCCTGGCGGCCTCTACCCTCCGCTTTCAGTCTCTCTTACCCTTTACATCCCACCAAGAAGGCCAGAACGCAATCATCCTCCGTCAGATATGGTTGGGAAGTCGCTCCAAAAAAAATTTAAAAAACAAATCCACATTGTCTTTTCACAGTTGAATAGTGTGGGACGACTTACCAACGTGTAATTTTAAAGATTTTTATTTTTTTAACTGAAAAGTCACAATAAAATGTCAATTTTCAATAAAGTTGTGTTAAATTTTTTTAAGATAATGTTGGAAAATCGTCCTGATGATGTTTCAGGACAACTTTTCAACCGAATTTAAAAAAACAAATTGAAGAATTAGGATAAGAAGTCATCATGTACTGGATGACTTTTCCCGTATACTTAGAAATGAAAAATAGAAAAAATTAACAAAATCATAATGAATTTAAAAGCCTCATATTAGCCATACCCACCCCTGCAGGCGGATCCTCCCTCAAGTGACATGTTTTGACCATTGCATTTTGATTTTGTGTCCCACATCCACATGCTTAGTTGCTTACTAACTCCTCAGCGCCTCCTTACTCAATATTCATTCCCAGGTGCAATGGAATCCCTCTCCTAATTACACGATAAATTATTATATATTTTTTGAGCATAATAAAATTATTTATTTATATTTTGATATGTTAATATTAAATAAATAAAAAATATGTTTTTAAGATAAAATTAAATATTTTATTTTAGCAAATAATTTTTTTAATTATTAAATATTAAAATATAAATAGGCAGAGTTTTGTACGGTGATTCAGAAACATCTAGTAATTTCTCTAATGACACTGTCAATGCCAACTTGGCAACTTTGCCCTCATTCCGAATTCAACGGTCGCCTCTACTTTTTTACTTATTTTCTTAATTATCTAACACAAAATTACATTTTAATTAACTAACAGAAAATCCTCCTATAATGGAGTATTTAATTTTCCTTGCCGCTAAAAGGTAGTAATGTTGGTATCTTGAAGTTGGAGTTATCTAACAATGTTCCTACTATTGTTATTTGGATCGTATTGATTTCCCAATTCGATTAATCCTACCTACCTTATAAAAATGTGAGCTAAATCGAGGTCTGAGTTTTAAAATACTAATTCAATCAAAATCGGTCGATCCAATGATTATGTTTTTTTTTTTTCAATGCTAAACGATATGATTTCAGATTTCATCACTAACGTGACACTAATTTCTATATTAAAGTATGTGGTTTATTAGTGTATTTTGTTATTAAAATAATTTATAATTAAAAGTTTATTAAACTTTTTTTTAAAAAAATAATTTTTAAAAAATTAATATATTACTAAATATGTACTAGCATTTAGATTAATAAATAGTTAAAATAATTTATGATAAAAAATTAAATATTTTTATTGTATCTTAATTTATAAAATAAATATAGTACTCTGTTAACATAGTATAATATTATTGATTTATTTTTATTTAATTTTTTAATAGTAACTAATAACCTGTTAATTTGAGAAATTTACTCTTTTTATTAATATTTATAATTTTATATATAAAAAATTTATTTTTTGAAAATGAATTCAAATAATAATTCTTCATCTTAGTCGAATTGGATTGGAAGCAAATAAAATGAAAATAATATTCTTAGTGAATGAAATTTATGATTAATTTTGGTCGTCACGTATACTTGTCGCTAAGATTTAAGTTATTACTTGAAAAGATTAATGATAAATTAATTTTTTTTTACAATAATGACACATTTCATTTGAGGTTTGGACTGTTTTATAAAAAATAAATTTAAAATATGAAATAAAAGATATTAATGAATACATATTGTATATTAGTTAAATAAATAAACATAAAATAATTAAAAAAATTTAAATCTTGTTAAAATTTAACATATAAAAAAGATATCAATACTCTTATAAAAAAATATTGAAGAAATATTTCAAAATTTATTAAGAAAATTTTATAGAAAATGATTTATTGTAAAAAATTATTTTTAAAAAATGGACTCAACTTCAATTATTTTATTTTTAAAAAATTTAATCCAATTAATCTCACCCAAACCAATATGACAATTCACGAAACCAACGTCAACCCAAGGTATGGTTAACAAATTCTTCCTCCATGTTGAGAATGACATGTCAATTCAGCTTGCGAGTCGCAACTTGCATGGTAGAAAAGAGTTGCAGGGACGCGCGTCGAGAGGCGCGTGAAACCTCCACCAATTTGTCCTCTCATTTACGTTGTTCCCCTTCACCAGCTCTGTCAGTTCGCGCGAGCTGCCTTTTTCTTGCGCTTTCTCGTCTAATCCGTTACACTTTTCCACAATCTCAACTCTGAACTTTCCTTGTTCCTCTCTCTCTCTCTCTTTCTTTTTTACCCTTCTTTTTTCTTTTTTTACCTCCCTGAATCTCAGCTCTAAATTATTGCCAAATTCTATGTCCAAAGATTAATATTATGTTCGAATTCGGGGACGAGCTCACTGTAGAGAGTTACAGAATTCCATGGCTCATATGGATTCAACTCCTAGTCTTCTTTCTCCTGCTCGCCCTCCTCTTCTGCTTCACCATCATTGCTTCCGATCACGCCCACGATTCCGCCGCCGCCGCCGCCGGAACCACCGCGGTCGCCACTGCGTCTTCGTCTACCAATCGGTTCCTCTTCGGTGATACTCAACAGATTGACAAACCCCTCGCGAAGCACGATTCAACGGTCAACGTCGTGACCAACCGTCGACAGCATGCGCAGGTACCCGCTTCTTCTTTCTTACGATTTTGCCGTTTCGATTGGGATTGTGGTGTTCAATCAGAAAGATGGGTGTGTTACTTTTCTTTCAATTTTATTTTTTTCAAACAAGCTAAGGATCCCTTTTACTCGAAGAAATCCTAGTCATTGGCTTGACATAGATTCTTTTTTCTTTTCTCTTTCTTATGTTCTTTCTTTCTTCCGAAGATATCTTGTTGATTTGTTAAAGTTTAATCAAAAATCACGGAAATTTTTTTTTATAAAAATAAAAATTTTATTGTTTGTTTTTTAACAAATAAGAGGGTTTTGAGAATCCTGTAGAGACGGTAAGATGTCTATTTGCTTTTTCTTAATTTGGCTAGTGTTAAAGCTCTTCTCTTCATCCCCAAATGATAATCACGATTAGAAATGAAGAAACTGCTGCATAAACTGCTTATGTTCTAAAGGTTCAGCGGATTTTAAATCCTTATCCATATCCAACCCTTCAATGGGATTTTGCCTTTTTTAAGGCCGGTGTCTAAGTTGGAAACAGAGGATGGAGTCACCACACTGGACCTCTATTTGTCCCAATCATACTGCATTTGATATTACTTGCTTGGGTATGTTCAATTTGGTGACTTTTTAAGTTCAGGAAAGTTGGCTTTTACGTCTGGAAGAAACATTTACGGTACATTTGAATACACTTTTTTTTAAAAAATATTTTAATATATTCTTTAATATATTTAATTATAACTTTTAAAAAAATAAAAATTAAAAGCAAATTATTTTTTTTAAGAAATTAATGATCTTTAATTTTTTTAAAAAATAAAATTAGAAGTTATTTTTAATATAATTTTATGATAAAAATATTTTTTATTTTTATTAAAAATTATATTTTATATTTTTTTATAAATTTTATTTATATAAATATTTTTAAGTAATTTTATGAATTATATTTTAAATAACGTAACTATAATTTATTGTGTCATAATATCTTAAATTGAATTCTGATTTTAATGAATATACTACTTATAAAAAGTAAAATAGAACAACATTAATAACATATTGTTAAGTTTTTGGTACACAATTAAATATATTGTTATTACTTTATATCTCATTTTTTATGATGCTGTTATCATGACATACTTAAAAATCTCACCGTCACTATTATATTAGTCCATTTAATCATATCTTACATATCATAACTTATCATATCTTGTATTTAAATGTCTTTTTCAGTAGTTTTGATATAAATTAAGTATTTTTATTTTTTTTATTCAAATAAATTTAAAATTTTTATTATTATTTAAAAGTATTTTTTAAATATTATATATACATATAAAATTATTTTTAAAAAATTATTAAAATAAAATATATAATAAAATATTTTTTTAAAAATTTTATCCAAACGAGTCTTTAATAAAAGAAGAAAGAGGGGGAGGGGGAATAATCCTAAGTGTTTTGTTGAAATTATCTGTTCAGACTTCAAAGTCTTTGTTCTCGTACTCTGCATTTTAGAAGCCAGCCCGTGCATTTTTAAGGTAGAGGTTAAACAAGAAAAGATTTGTTTTTACCCTTCTCTTTTGAAAACTTTAAAGCCAGTTTGTAATGACCATATTCACAATGTGATTTACCATTTCATCTGAAAATAATATGCAAAACTGGGCTCTTTTATACATTTGTATTCCAAACCCGTTGAAATCTTCGAACTGTGCTAACCATTCATTTTATTCTACCCAACAAGATTTGCAGGTTCTATATTAGGAATAATATCTAGTTTTGAGCTATCTCTCTATCTATCTATATCTATTTACCAAACAGCCGGTTATATTTGCTGAAATAATAACTGAAATAATAATGTTTGGAAATTCAACCCCATTGTTAACTGAAATAAATGATCCTGTCCGTGCTCAATAAAGTTTTTGCCATCCTTTTATAAATTATTATTAGGAAAAGAAAAACAGAAAATCCTCTTGATGAGTTGTATTTATTCTTGCGAAATTGGATTTTTCTTAAGAGAAAAAACAATTTTTTAAGTGGTGATTTTGGAATGCAACTTTATCTTGATGCGGTGCTGGTATGCTGGATGAGATATCGAATCTTAATAAGCCACGCGCCCTGTGTATTGTTGACTCAGATATATTTGTGCCAGGATCATATCAGGACGGAATAAGTCGTTGCCTTAAATGTCTTTGTACAATGTCTCTGTCTTTCTTTCTTTATCTACCTCGCATTTGGCGTGGGCGGTTGAGTTGGAGCTTGAAAATATCAACATATTATATTTATGTGTATGTTTTTATTATTCAACTTGATTTAATAATTTTCTTCCCTGCCCTTGTATATGGTCCATAAAAACAGGAGACTATTGATGAATTCCTTAAAATATGAAATCCTAAGCCTAAGTAATCCCTGTCAAATTGTCATAAACTCTTTTTAATGAATTTTTTTCTTTTTTTGACCAAAAAAACCATATAAATTCACCGATTGTGATTGAAAATAGGTGAATTGACAAGGCATGTGCACTGACTGAGAGTATTTTAACAGGGGGGAGAGAACCAAAGTATAAAAGGCGAGATAGCAACAGGTGCAAGCATGAGAAGAGAAGAGATTACTGAGGGAGAGGCTTCATCACTGAATTTCCACCCTTGTCATTATTTTCGATTAGCCAGAGTAGCATTTCTCAAATGTCTGGGCCTGGATTCTACATCCGATGGTCCTTCAGCCCAACAACATAGGAAAAGAAAAGAAAGCTGTTAATGAAAATTATGTTATCGTCATTTTATGACCCAAAAAAAAAAAAGAAAAAAAGAAAGAAAGAAAGAAAGCTATATCATTCTGTACAGTTTCCTTCACAATTTGGTGGTACAGAAGAGAGCTTCTGTCCTTATCGGATAATGATTCTCGAATGATTAACACCCACGAGATTTGAGAAGAGAAGCAAAGAAATTTGAAGTGCCACCATGCTTTGATATTATGATTCCTTTGATAAGACGTCCAACATAACTTGGTTGTCAAAGATGGTTTTGTTTCCTTTTTAATGTTTTGAGATTTGAATGATGAAAAGAGAGCCGTCCCATGGACCCTAACACATGATGCTGATGAAAATCATGAGTGAAAAATACTTTCTACTAATAATGTAACTTATAAAACTCGCATTCCCAACTCTTAACCATGCATTAGTTTGGCTTGAGTTTTACCAACCGGGTTTAAGAATTATAGTCAACAAGGTTGAAGCTTAATTACTATTGGTTTCAAGTGTGGTGATGATTTTGAAAATATTCTTGTATAGTTAATGTACTAAAAAATTAATAATTGTTGTACGATAAAAGAAAAGTGTTAACTAAGTTATCCAGAAATTTTTTAAGTTGGCACCATTTATTACATTATTTTTAAGTACTTCGTTCAATAATTAATTTATGTGTTAATTAATGGTTTATATTTTTAAATTATCATTAAAGTCATATAATTTTGTAACTTTATTTTACATTAACTTTATAATGCAATTGCAGACAGTTGAAAATGCACAAGTTTTATAAATATTAAATAGCATTACTCATTTTGAACAGATAATTCAATTATTGTCGCGGGGACTAAGGAGCCATCAACAAGAAGAGTCTAAGTTGCAGGCTGACATCATTTATTAGGGATAATAATGTTATTTATATATTATTTTTAGTATATCATTTATACACTATTTTTTTAATAATAAAATAAGAAAAATATATATTTTAATATTTTTTTATTTTTTTCAATAAAAAAAGTATAAAAGAATAGTGGATGCGAATGGTGTGCATGTATCATTTTTGGATTGGGGGCAATGTTCTGATACTTTCTTTATAGCAAAACATTCCTAATCTGTACACTATTAAAATTTGTGAGTCTTATTTTGCTCCCTGCTTCAATCGCCGGCGTGGTCAAGGACTGCAAGGCAAGCAGTGTTTAATAATTTTTTTCAAAAAAATTATATTATACTTTATAATATTGTAATAAATTTAAAATTATAAAATTAATTCCTTTGGCATTAATTTCTTTGTAATAATTTTTTAGAATATAATACAAATGGACCCGGTTATGTTTGTGTATTTATTACCTTGAGAAAAATAAATTGTAAGCAGAAGCTAGAATTTATTCCTTTGAAGTGCACCAACATTAGTTGCTCCGTTTATTGAAATCTACTCACATGGAGTATAAATTTATTATATTATTTTATTTAATAAAACAAAATAATAATATTTTAATATATAATTAGAGTCAGTTGTATACCATTTCTGATAAATTTATATCTAAAAGTGATTTTAGTTTTTATTAATTCTTAATTCTTACAAAATTACTTTTGAGATAACATTACTAAACATAAGTAAATTTTCGTATCATCAATTGTCTTAAAATTGATTCTCTAAAACTTTAAGCCAAACAATTATATATATATATATATATATATATATATAGCGTGCGTATGCACAGAGTTACACGTATTATGTCTATTAGCATTGTGTACTCACGTCTGTGCGCAGATGTGGAACTATAAAGTTTCAAATTCCAGTCTCTGTTGTTGCTTGTTCGTTTCCGGATACAAGGTGATGCAATGCATCTCGTCTTAGTGAATGCACAAAATAAAATTAAAGCACCTTGGCCAAGACCTAAACGGCTAAAAGCAAGGAGAAAAACAACTACATATGCTTTGTGGCAGGTGCCTCTTCTGCTGTGACATCTTGGAAACACAAAGTGGCATGTCAGATAACCACACACTAAACACAGAGAGAGCAGAGGCAGCAAAAGAAAGAGGAAGAAGAGGAGGAGAAAGGAACATGGAGACGCCAACGGAGGCGCATAGAGAGAGAGTCGGCATGGCATTTATACAGCCCATGCTGTTCCTTAGAACATGCCGTGAAATCTTTCTCCAAGTGCCTGGGTCTTGATCCACCTGCTGAAAGAGCACGAGAGGAAGACCCTCTTGACAAAGATGGAGAAGTAACGAGCATGACGTCACGAGCCATGAGGAGGCCCCCAAGACCACCGTTAAGCGCAGGACGAGGAGGCCAAATCAACCGTTCTTCGTCTTAGAAGTTACAAGCATATGCATCTCAGAATTGCAACTCTTCCTAGGCTTAGTTAATTATATAAGTGCTTAATTTTTATCATGTAAAATCTTCTCATATTTCCCTGTAATAGATTTTGAAGTTGTTTCCACTTGCATTAGCATTGAACATGGAGAAGGGAATCAGAAATTTCATCGTTCTTAAATTGACTAGTGCCTGGACTCCTTGGAGGAGCAGGTAAAGGGTTAGAGACAAAACTTGTGGTACCTTTTCTTGCTCACCGAGCCATGTAATTCTACTGGCCTCTACCTCGAGCTGTATATTAATTGTCACTTTCATTAGAACAAACATGAAAGTCATTACATCTGATCGCTTTGATTTTGTTGATTTTACTTGTAAGTCGCTTAACTATGTGATGTGTATATTTTCAGAAAATATTACTTTTAGCTCGAAAGGGATTGAAGATGGTTCGAGATCAATTTCTTTGCGAAGTATGAGGCTGTTTTGAAAAGAGGTGCCTGCCAAACACATGATGGGGCTTTGTTTTGTATTTTCAACGAGGCACGACAACAAGAAGACTGTGGTGACTTGTCGTCTTCCAACTTGTCTCGCCGCTTGGTTTTCAAGGAATTCAAGAATGCTCCCTTGTTCTGCTCCATATGCCAAAATGTTCATGTTTATCTTTTCAATGTTTACCTTCTCGGCCTAAAAGTTTTTTCATGTTTATCACCCGCGTGCTCATGTTCACCTTGTCTAAGGACAAGGGACACTAATCAGCACAATGCAATTGACAAGAGACTATTTTTGTACCAGGAGAGAAGATTGGAAAATGTTTTGGTGATGGTCCCCGTATTCATCAACAGGGGCTGCGACGTAGTTGTGAGCTATGACAATTCTAATCAGACAAGTCTTACTCATGGTCACCTACAAGAATATCCCTTCTCCTCTTTGTCTAATTCGTTTTCTTTTCATCCCCAATTTGGTCGAACATGGTGGAAAAAGGAAAAAGGAAGTCTCAAAAAGAATTCCCTAATCTTGAACCAACCCCCCACCCCCACCCAAAAAAAAAAAAGCAGGTAGACGGTTCATCAATATCATACTTCACAAATTGCTTTGACCGAACAAATTGATACATATGGAGCAATGGCGCATTAACTACCTAATAACTCGCTGAAACCCCAGCACTGATGGCTTCTCTAGGTCCAACACAACCAATTTAGTACTCTACAACAACAGCCCCTCTTATAAAAACTGTTTGTAGACAATCTCCATCATTTCAACCAAAAAAAAAAAAAAACACGCACACACACACACAATTAAAGGAAAAACTTCACTCATCTGACTTAACGCTAACAGTAATTCGGTGTATTTCATCCTCTTGAGCTCAGAGACACTTCACTGAACTTAGAAAAGTCCAGATTAAATACACATAAGTATAAAAATGCAAAAAAAAAAAAAAAAGTTACTTAATATGTGAGAAAAGTAATCTACACGGACCTCAATTTTAATGGAATAACCAACTAAAGACCTTAATTTTAAAACTTACCAATTGAGGGATTAAACTCATCAAAAGAATAATCTAGCAATAGATATCAATAAAAAAAAATAAGTTATATATAACTTTTGTATTTTGCTCATGTTCCAAATTGTTTTGATATTGATAATTTCATAAATTAATTGATTCCATCTTATATTTTATAAAGACTATTACAAGTACAGGAGTTGAGAACAAAAGTAAGGGTGAGTTTTTGGAGAGCTCCAACTCACATGCACTCAATGTCTTGTTCATCATCCCAGTAGAGATCTATGCATTTACTATATATTATTTTATTACATATCCCTAAGGTGATTTAATAGATAAAATCAAGAATGCAAGTGAGCTTGAACTCTCCGTAAACTCATCCTAAAAATAGTAGAATTGCTGAAGACATTATTGATTACATTCGACCTCGGGGAGTCATCTAAAGGAAAATGTTCCATTGCAATCTGTATTAAGAGAAAATGGCACATTGGCACAACCAAACCATCCATGAACTTATAGAAGATTAATACCACAAGCAAAGAGGGGGAAAATAGTCGTTCATTTTGCATTACAAATCCCAAATCACTGACGTGTAAAATCTCTAACCAATAACAAACAGGGAGAAAAAAGAAACTAGTTATATACAGAAGAGAACCATGAAGATCTGGCATCTTCTTTGGCCCTAGGTTTATCTACGTCCTGTGATATAGTTGAGAGCAAACCTTGAAAATCGGGTGAGGGTGAAAAACATTTGCAAGATTGCACGACCCTTGACAATGCCCTCTCTCACGCCCCTTGCGGTTCTGGCTACCACAGGTCCACCCGGATCAGGCTCAGCTTTCGGGCTGGCCAGTGCCTGCAACGAAGCTATAACCAAGTGAACATGGAGTAAAATTCTCCGCTCCAGCTACAAACTTAACGATAGGAATCTAAGAGAGCCATGATTCTTAGGTAACCTGAAGGAGCCATATTTGTCAAGCGCCGAAGCCTCTGCTCCGCTAAGCGAACTGCACGAGTGGAGCTTCTAACACCTTGGGTAATCTCTTGCCTACAGAGAAGTGAAGGTGAAACAAGGTTTTAATGGCCACTGACATCAAGATTATAGGCACAAGACAAGATACCAGCAAACGGGATTTAATTTAATTTAATTTTGATCTAAAAAAATGCAACCCAAGATCACTGAGCTCGGTTGTCAAGTCGCTGATTTCCATGCCGGATAATCGAATGGCAGCCATGGTATCGGGAAGCTCCTCCCTTGTGGCATCCATCAGCTTCTCCAGTGATTCTGCTGCTCTCTTGAAAGCCTTGGGTGGCATCACAGCAGGCACATTGAAAAATTGACACACGTTACTCGAAATCAAAATTAAGCCTCCCAAACAAACACCCAATTCGATTACCAAAGTCATCAAGGGCTTTCGAGAACACAAACCAGAAGCGTGGGAATTGCAGAACAGAAGAGCCATGTTGCGCATATCGCTGTCTGCACAAGACAAGAGACACGGGTTTCATTGTTTAAACCGAAAAGATAAGAGGGAAAAAAAACTAGAATTAATTGAAGAATCCATCTACTGATCTACATAATGCGAGACATTGACGCGTAATCCAACACAAAAATTTCAATGATAGATAAATTGAAGAGGCATGCAATTTCCAGCTCAAAATGTTGTAAACAAGATTCTTCTCGCGAATTCGAAAAGAACCGATTCCTCAAAGCAACCGAGAGAATCAAATCAAAACGAGAGAAAAGTAATTTGCTGTGAGAGAGAGTGAAGGAGAAGGAGGGTACCACGCAAGCAAAGACGTTGAGAACAGTGACATGGCGTTGGGTAAGGTTCCAATGAGAGAGGCGAAGCGATGAAGATCCAACGGTGGAGGTGTAATGCGATGGAGCGGCCGCATCAGAGTGTGATTGTACGGTCAGAGAGCAGAAGGGTAGGGCAGGACGCTTTCTGCAGAAGAGCACACGTTGTGCGTCAATGTTGCTGCCCCAAACGTTCTTCCAATAAGCCCCAACGCCTGGGTTTGGCGATTGCAATCGCAGGGAACTCAGCATCTCTCTCTCTCTCTGCGATAGCTGATACAGTGATACAGACACAAGCACAACAACACAAGCAGTTTCCACCTCGCAGCCTCCGAACCTAATCGAACCGTTTGTGTGTAATTTACTAATTTCTGCATAAACAGTGGGTGGGGCCTGGGTCTCATGGGCCTTGAGGAAACATCACGGATGGTAAAAGCCCAACCTGGAAATTTTAACAGAAGACAAGGAGCTTGTCACAATGTGCATCTTCCAAAAAAAATATTATTTAAGTGTGCTAATTGGAGAAATTTGAAAAATAGATGTTATTTGTGCAAAAAAATAGAAAATACAAAATTTGTATCACTGAACCTTAATTTTTTTTTTCGGCACACGATGGAAGCGTAAGAAGGCCCATCTGAGTCCCATGATGTTTAAAACTATGGAATTTAATTTTTGTCTCTCTCAATACAGGTATTGCGCCGGCAGTCAACTAGAGAAGATTCAGATCCGTACTCAAATGTCAGAACATTTTTGTCGCTCAATTTCCTGAAGTTCCCCTTCCACCTTAAAGAACCTTAAAAAATAAGCATTTTCTTTCTCTTATTTTTATCATTATTAATTTATTTTTTTTAACTCTGACGAACAACGCCATAATTATTGTGTATTGGCCTTCGCATAGAGATTAAACCACCATGCATCTAAACATTTTGTTCTACTGTACAATGTAAATTGTGACGGCCTTCAAAGCCAATCTTGTGTATGAATAACTAGTCAAGCCAAGTAAGAGACCTGAAGATCTTCCTTGCCATTTACATCGCATATTTACAGAACAAAAACCTCTAGCCATAGCCTACAAAATTCTCAATTCTTCGATGGCGACATCCTAGCCCATTTTAACCCCAAAAACGCACAAGTCAATAATCATGCAAGAATTTCACCATCTTGAATAATATTAACTCCTACCCAACTCCCCCCCCCCCCCCCCCCAAAAAAATCTTTTTTCGTTTTGTTTCCTTTTCGTCTGCTGGCCTCGTCATTTTTCAAATATGGAGTCTATAGATACTCAAACAATCAGTAACTGACAAGCTCAACTTCCACCAGGGTCCGACCAACCACAAATAGAAGCTCCTTAGCCCGTCTTCTCACAAATTCTGCTAACATCCGTCACTGTTGTGTTGCAAAAGAAACACCTCTGGCAGTTCAAAAGATGCCTGGTTATACAGCCATAGCACGACCTATGCGAACAAGGCGCAATCCAGGCATCTGCTTCGCATGCGTAACATATGCAGCACACGCTATCATCAATATCTGTATCTCCCACACTATCCACTTTATCATTTTGTAC
Source organism: Castanospermum australe (assembly GCA_019955255.1). Classification (NCBI taxonomy): domain Eukaryota; kingdom Viridiplantae; phylum Streptophyta; class Magnoliopsida; order Fabales; family Fabaceae; genus Castanospermum; species Castanospermum australe. The sequence goes on along the minus strand of NSJW01000306.1, from coordinate 31,615 downwards.
CACAGTGCGGCATATAAGGAGGCTAAGAAAATTCTCTAGCTGCTCATATTTTGCCACATAAGCTTCCCCCCTAAAAGATCCATCCTGGAAAATTGAAGAGCACAAAGAAGTTAAACACGAGTAATGTAGAGAAAACCTCATTTCAACAAATGCATACTAACTCGTCAAAGATCAGGGGACAATTGTAAAGTGTAAGCTTAACGCAGAACTGCTGATTTTCCAACAGTTTTCATTTCCATTTGAAATCATTCATAAGATGTTCAAATTGCTCAAATGAGAATGTATATAGTGAAATTATTGAGGTTACTATGAGAACAAGCTATCAATTTCAATATGATTATAATGCTAGCATGCAAAACTGAGGAATTTGCACCAATGGAAGAACAATAAGATTCATACAGTATATACCACTATTTTCAGAACTGATATCTTATGAAAGACTCAAGCTACTTTCTATGTAAGTTAGAAAAAATGCCAAGGAACCCAATGCTTATGCTGCTTTTTCAAATGCATTTACATGCTCAGCAGAGTAGGCAAGTGTCATATATTCCTTGAGCATTATCTAGTATGAATGTTAAAACCTTCCAGGTAGAGTTTGTTACTAATTTAGCATTAGATACCGCCAAGTTGGAAATAAACAAAGTAACCGACCTGAAGATTTGCACGAAGTTTGATAAAGAGTGCATTAAAAACAAATGCATTCTCAATATTCAAGAATCAAGAAAACAGAGATCAAGGGTGACAACAACTAACCCAGTTATAATCCAGAAGATACTGGAATCCATAATGAACAGTATCTGGGCAGTCCATGCTTGCAAAAACATCCACAAGATCATTGTTCTCTCGGCATTCTGCCAAATTACTAGCATCCAATAAATTTAAGATGATTCCTACAAGAGGTGCCAATATCATGCCTCGATTTACTTTCTCTGAAGACTGGCTATGTCGTCTAAGGGACCTGAGAAAGTATAAAAGGCCAAAACTAATCAAAATCAATTAACGAAAACTATTCTCAGCTAACCCACATGGTTATCCTCTATTACAGGACAAGTTAGGTCATAATAAGGTTTGGCTATCAGGAAGCAATATGCTATATATGGCAGCTCCAAGGATAAATAAAAATTTGAAAATAAATAAATGAATGGATTGTTCATTCATAAAAGTCACATGCTCGGAACTTACAAGTCAAAAAATTCAGCATCAGCCGCAGAAGTAATATGATTTAAGATAAATATAATCAACTCAGTTAACCTCCGTAGGTTGGTGTCTGGTCCTGTCAGGAATGCCTGAGGAATCTCATGAGTGCAGAACTCTAAAATCCTTGCAAGATTGCATGAAAGATCAAATATGACACAGCATTTCCTTTGCTGAAACTCTATTACCTGCAAAATGAGTGTTTCAACAATAAATGCTATGCTAGCATTGGAAGAGAGTCAAACAGTAAAAAAACAGAGAAAATAGATGAGAGAATAGAATGAGAAAACAATAAAGGAGAATTTACAAAGGAGTTCTATAGAACTCGACACAACGGAAAGCATGGACACCCTTAAGGCGGATCGTACCGCTCTGATACCATGTTGAAATTATAAGGTTTTAGGTAGAGAGAAAGAAGAAGTAGAATGAATATTAAACAATAGCATGTGATAGATGTAAGATCTGTGAAACCCTAGCAAGCGATATAAGCCATTTCCGCTGAAGAAAGCAGTGAATCGAAGACGGAAGGTTGAATTGAAGCCTAGGGAGGAAACCAGGGAAGGGAATTGTAGGCGATGCGACCCCAAATACGAGAAGAAATATGCTAAAGCTTTCGGATTGTAGGCGTGGGAATCGACTCGTTACAAGGAAGCCACTTTGATCCTTGTGAAAAAGGCATAATCGAAGTGGTCTTAAACGGAGAAATACCAAAGACGGCCATAGTCACCGCAAATGACCCCAACGCACCAACCATTGATTTCATCAACGAGATCAAACCTAAGACGATGGGGTTTTTACAATTATCCCCCAAAATCTCTCCAATGAGAGTAGTGTGTGCAGAGGCAGAATTCTTAACCCAACAATTGGATCTGGGCCGTATGAAATCGGAATGGAAATTACACATGCCTCCAAAGGGATCAAGATTAGGTTTCTGGTTAGTGCCGAATATGCGAGACCGGATCCAGCACTCTTGGAAGCAACACGAAATGCCAACACGAACACCAGCCGACGAGACAAGGTTCTGGGCGACATAGCCAGAGAAGGAGACAGTAACCCAGATAGCCATAAGCACAAAGTTGATTACCTTGATAAAGACTAGGTACAAAGTGGTTTCAGAGAGTGAGATGTGATTGATGTATTAGATGTATTTGATGTATGACAAAAGACAAAGCATTAACCTCTATTTATATTCTAGTAACCCTAATCAAATAAGGAAATAAATCAGAAAATATAATAAAATTATGATATGACTCCTAAATTGCTTCATCAATTAGAGCATTAATTGATTCCACAATATATTCTAAAAATCTTCTAAAGATATTCTAAATATATTCGAACAGGAATGAAGTACACAGTTATATCAAAATAATCCATGAAACTCTAAATAGCCAAGCAATTCTTATGTTAATAGAAACATTAACACAATCCAACTTCAATCTTATGCAGGCGTGATGTCTTGAAAACAAAACTACAAGTTAATAGAAAGGGAGAACATGAAAAACTGATATCCCAGATCCCATATAGCATATATACTACTACTGTTAACTTCAGCCACCACAATAATTAGACAGAAAGCAAGCCACGCTGCAAGTCCAACAAAGGATGAAAAAAGATATCCATACCTGGTACTTTTCTTGCATTTCTCGAACAGAAACTGAAAATTCAGTCATAGTCCAGCTAAGTGTATTAAATAGACGGTTTAGAAAAGCTGAAAATAATCCTTTATCATTCATACAAGCTTCTTTTAGCAACCTCTGCATTGGACCAAGAAGCAAAGGGGAAAAACTTTTGTGGTGAGAAATCAATCCAAGCAAAAATTACTGAGTAACAAAAAGAGGTTGTATCATACTTGGAAAAGAACTGATGACGAAGATGATTCTCCATTTTTCGAAAAACCAAAACCAGAACCCTTGCATAATCGCAGCAGTATGTTTGTCACTGGGATCCAAGATCTGTTATCAAATGCTGATAGTAATGCCTTTGGCATCCTTTGGGTGGCCGCCTCATTGCTCTCAAAAGCTACCAAATGCTCTCTGTACTGAACCAGGACGGATATAGACTGAAGAAGAAGATCCCTCAGATCTGCGCTTGATATTCTTGGATCATTGAAATGAGTAACTACAAAGGTGACCTGATTAAAAGATATCCAAGCATACCTTAGAACCCATAGTAGAAAGACTCAACACCCTTATTAAAGAAACATTTACAAGCAAAAGAAAAAAAGGCAAAATGCAAGTTACAAGAAAAAGCAACATTGTACCAAAAAAAAGAAGCAACAGTTATAACTTATAAGCATTCTGCATCACGAATGGTAGATTGATTTGTAGTCTTCAGATGTATGCATAACAATAAATTTCTTAATGACAGGCACGCATAACTGGTCAGCTCTTCAACAATCATAGTACATTATTGTTACTAGAGAAAACAGACTCCATGAGGCAGAAATAAATGTTTGTTAACAATCCATGTCCTACCATTATGCTAGAAAGTGGCAAAACATACATGTTAACAATCAAGGGAAAAAGTGATGGAAGTAAGAACAGAGAAAATAAGGGATGTGCAAGAGAAAATGAGGACGTGGTTATTTAGAAGTGTCAATTTACTTATTAATTATTATATTAGTTTCATATTTCCTTTCATAACCCTATAGTCTCATAATAGTTCAATTAACTTTTAACAACTGGATAAGGATATTTTTTAAAACTTTGGGAAAAAAAGTGCATATGGAAGCTACCCCTTTGTTCTCTTCATAAACAATAGAGAAAATAGATTGCCCAACCAAGGAATCATAATAAGCATGTTTGTGTCTTTAACCATTGAAATTAAACTCATGATTCCTATTACTTATGTATATTTAAAATCCTTTCACTCAGAATCCAGAAACAGATATCCTAGTACGCAGATACATCCAATACAAGTCAAATATATCAAAACTTAAGAAAAATGAAGAAATATAGAAATAAAGATTGAAAGGTTACACATACAAATGAAGCAAGTCCTCGTTTAATGAAAATTGTGGATGGAACAAATGGACGATCACTTTTCCGCAACACATGAAAGCAATCAACCTGTATGAAGGAGAAAATATTAATGCTGAGAAAAAAATACAAAACTGAATCAATGTTATGTGAAAGCAAATTAACTGGGGCAGGCTAGATATGGGTAACTTTTCAACCCAAATTCATGTCAAATTTTATGATTATCTATTAAGACCCTCTCCCTCTCAGCACAATGTGTCAGATACCCAGTCTAATATGTCTAACAGACAAGTAACAGGGAAATAAAAAAAGGGAGTAAAGTGGATAACTAGTGACATATTTTGTTCCTGCAGCTACATGAGACAAAACTTACTGTTAAATTTAAATCAGTTACAATTGCTTATTTACCAGTGCTTCCACATAATATTCAGGGATGTAGGTGAACACTGAATCCATATTGCTAAGAACCAGCAGAAACTGGACAACCCACATGCACATTGCATACATTCCTCTCTGCTTCCATCGAGAAAATAGAGAGATGCGGTACCTATAAAGCAAGAAATGAACAAAAAAACCGAGAATGTAAGGAAAGCAACTAAAATACACATCTCAAGGTTATCAAGAATTATGATTTCTAGAAAAGCTATTAGTATTTGAGAAGCATCCAGAAAACTTAGATTGCAACAAACATTGAGGGCTATATATTCTAATATAAAGTCTTATATTTTTATCATCCTAAAAGCTTTTTATCATGCTGACTTCATATGAAAGAGAGGTTGCAATAAAACACTGATACCCGAAAAGTTCCACTAAGTAGCAAAATTCTATTTTAGGGACTAAAGATAATAATAATAATAATAATAATAATTATTATTATTATTATTATTATTATTAACAACAATGTCTAAAAGCTAGGTCTCAAAACATAACTATTATAAGCATATTAAAATAAGAGCTACCCATGCAAACATCAAACTGACAGCATAATTTGGGCTCATGCAAGTAATTGTAAGTCATAAACTATAGCTTCCAACCTTCTGTATAGGATGAACTTTATGAAAAAATATGAAAATAGGAAACACGGGAAAGAAATAAGAACTTTCTAAAAGCATATTCTTCCTGTGGTTTCAAAAATATGAACCATATGTCGATTGTCCCAATTTGTATTCAACATCTTTCTGTTTCATAAAATTTAATTTAGCTCAATAATCTAGTAGGGCTCAATAAACACAGAATGTAAATAAAGTGAAAAAAGGAATGGACTAACAGATATTCTTTAATCAACCAGAGAGCTTATTATTATTAATCAACCAGAAAAGGAATGGTCATATTACCAAGCACAATGCCTGACACAATCAATAACCTCTTCTCTATATTCATTGCGAGCTTCTTTCAAATGCTTCAATTGCTCGCTGCAAGCTCGTTCTCTTATTTGCTTATCAGTTTCCTCCAAAAGGGAGATTGACTGTGCCTGATGAGTCATGTAGTATGATGCCTACAAAACAGGAAGAATACCATTCATATTCAAAACCAATTAAGTGATTGGAAATTTCAAGAATTACATCATCAATAGATTGATTTCCTCTCCCCTTCCCATCCACTTTTACAAAGAAAACGCTTTTTCAAGCAAATCCTCAGACATCATTTCTCATCATATTTGGGATAATAAAGTCATGAACATAATAGTTATAGAAGAGTTAAGAGTACACTACACTGATATCCCTGGAGGTTCGTGAAATTACACTTACATCTCTTCTTGTTTTAGAAATTACATTGACCTCCCCTGCTCTGAATTTTCATCAAACAAATATCCCCTGTTTTAAATTCTTTCCAGACACAAATACCCCCCTTCCATACATTTGTTTTAGATCCATTTTGCATAATAATGATTGTGATTATTGACCTTAAAACAAGATAAAATTGACCTTAGCAGAGTGTAATTGGTTATTCTTGGTTTGGGGACTAGGGTATATAAGTCTCGTGTACCACCACAACTCCTTGACATTTTTCTTTCTCAATATTCAAAAAATTCCAGGCATTTAAGAGAAATCCAAATCGCTCACCACCAAAACTTGCTATATTACAATAAAGTTTGCCAACATGATATCCTCACCTGCTTAAAATTCGGCGCAAGACCAACATGATACAACCACAGCAAAGCATCGAGTAGTTCTTCTTCTTGCAGGGTAGCTGTAGACATATTACTATCCTTTGGTACAGACTTCATATGGTGCAACCGGTGGTAACCATACTCAGGTTCAGTTTGATCACTGGAGCTAGGTTTATCTGTTATCTCATCATTCAAACTCCCATCACTGCATTCAGAAGTAACATGAGCAGGTCTTTCTGGTATAGAGCTACAATGACCTCGAGAACCTTTGGCCATGTGTTTAACTGGATCCTTCAAGTTTCTTGTAAAATCAGAATCATAACTAGAACAACAGCAGGGCTTCTGCCTGGTTGAATGAGTTACTCTGGTTTCTTCATGATCCATGCAGCCTTCATCCCATTGAACCACTTCCATTTCATGATCAATTGCAGGGTGTAGCTTTGATAAATGGGCATAGGATCCCCCAAGCCTGGAAAGATCAGTTCTATGAGGATCATTTTTGAGAAACAAGCGTACAGGAAAACTTTGTTGACCACCTCTATGAAGGAAACCAACATCTGCTTTGCAGCTCTTTAACCAGCCACAGATGTCACCCAAGCCAAAGCCTTCAGATAGAAAATGGAGTACAACTGTATAAATTGAAACAAGAACTGAGTTGCTAGAAACTCCAGGCGGCGGGATATTTCGTTCTGCTCCTCTGTTCTTCAGCAGAAGGCCTTGTAAAAATGTCCTAAACACTGCTCCAGGTAACTGGGGAGGCGTCGTAGGTGGTGTAAATTGTATCACTAAGCGGCAAAGGTCCCTATGTTTCTCCTCAATCTGCATGTGGAAGAGGTATACTCAGAGAAATTAAGAAAACTATGAAAAGAGCATCCAATAACAAAAGGGGCTCCTTCATCTAGGCACACAAAAGTGGAATAAACCATGGGGTGATGCTGTTAAAATGCTCAACCACTTGTGCAGTCAAGTCTCTATTTCATATCATGAAGGATTTTTTTTCTCAAATCTTAATTACGATAATCACGCATCTCAAAAAACAAGTTATATTCATCAAGGAGTAAAAGACTCACCCTAAACTGCACGTTACTCTTTTTTATTTCACTTCCTAACACTCTCCTGTTACTTTGTATTACTATCCTATTCCATCAATCATAACAATGCCTTTCAATATAAATTCAATATAATCACTGAATATATATGACTATTATTGTATTCAAAATCTTTTCAGTTTTATTATCTGCTTGTTGCATCTTTGAAGTTTAAATAGCAAGACAGTGAGGCAAATGAGATTCAATTCATATATATTAACAGAAAATGAAGCTAGGTCAAGGAGAAAGAATTTACCTTGCTGATTGATTCAGACAAAGCTGTGGTTGTCAACATCATGTTACATTCATAAGATGCATCTTCACATGAACCAGGCCACCACACGGTTGGTATCATGGACTCAAGATCCTGTTTGTTAGCAGTCTTTTGTGACAGAAAACCTTCAAACAATAATTCAAAATCTGGTGACTTCCACCAAAGCACCATGAGTTCTTCTCGTCTTAATAGATGACATGCCAATGCAAGGTGAGAATATGATCCAGAGTAAGGACATTCGGTTAGAACTAATGAGGCTATTTTACAACCACAGGAAAGGGCATTTATGATGTGTTCAAACAGCATATGTGATCCTTGAAATTGTAGTAGTACTTCTACTACTTTATCCAAGCTTGAATAATCATGGGGTGCATGCAGTCCAAAAACTTCAAACATGAAAGACAACAATGGACCCCAAACCATATACTCTGTGTTCCCAATATCTGTTTCAAATACAGAGAATAATTCCTCACATATTGCACGTGAGACAGGACAGAAAAATTCTTCCAAAGAAACAAACCTCTTCATTCTTCTCAATTTCTGAACTAAAGAATGTTCAGCTCGTTCAACTGAATGCATGTCCAACAGCCTTGACCAGCATTGCAGCAACCGGGTGACAAAGTAGCTCTCACAGGGAGGAGCCTGAAGGGGAAGGTAGCCTTCAATTGGATACTTAAAGGGTCGAGCCCCAAAGTTCAATTCACATCTTTCACCTTCGGAGAGAGAAATTGCTGGATAATAACCAAAACCAGGAACCATTTTTCGAATTCCCTGGAATGCCACCCCAAGTGAATTGCCATTCCTGAAGAACAGTATTTCATCATGATCTAAATCTATGCAGCATCCAATGACATCACCAACAACCCATGACTGACCATATGTCTCAGCATCCTTATTCCACTTACTAATTCTTCTCCCATCATATGCATATGAATCATCAGCATCACCAACACCTTTATGGTCAGTGAAAGGACAAGAAAGAGTGGCCCAACCAAGCTGCTGTATACCTGATGTTTCTAGCATAACTTCATACATCCATTTTCCTTTCCACACACAAGCATTAGCCCTAACACTACTGAACCTCGCCAAGCTCTCTATAAGCAAAGGTGGCCTGATGATTTTAATATCACCACAGATACTGAATTCTTCTAGACCTACAACATCAGGTCCACAGCCATTTTTTATGATACGAACTCCATCTCTTTCACTAAATGAATCACCCAATTTCGCTTTAAATCTTGAGAAATCATTCCTAATGACAGAGCGAATAAAATTGCAGTCAATTGGACCAGTCAATGGATTGAGTGATCTGTTGGGGAGGCCAAACACGTATTCAAGGGTTCGCTCTACAGACTGGTGACCCAAATCATCACAACAAGAAAGAAGTCGAGTTTTCGGAGAATTTTTTTTACTGTCCTCACCATTCAATATCACAGCCAGACCAGCTGAAAACCCACCAACACGCGGACTGTCTTCACCCATCTGAGACATAGAAGGCACTATCCCTCAACTAGCCTAAAGACAGCTAAAAATTTTTCCAATTTCAAATTCCCTTCAACAGCAAAGTCAATTGTGCTTGCAAGATATTCGTGATCCATGCTAAAACAAAATTATGAAATCTTTAGTACGGCGTAAAAACAGTTTAAGGGCAAAAATCAGAACGCTCAACAACAAAAGGAAATGTACAAGGAAGCGTAAAATATGCTGAAAAGTTAACATGGACCCCAAAAAAAATTAAATTTAAAAAAGAATACAAAAAATCTACTTGTTGCTCACTGGCTAACAGGAGAAACGAAACAAGCCACCGAAACCCAGTAAGTATTGAGTTAGCTAACTCGGGTACAATTCACCTAAAAACTACACAAAATTTTAGAAAAAACATAGCAAACTTCTCTCTTCTCATCAGTTTTCTCGGAGAAGAAACAAAGAAAAAGGAGTAAATTATAAGGAGGATAGAAGATTTGATGACCACTGAGAAACGTAAAAAAAAATGTTGGAAATTGTAAATCCTCCCTTCAATTGAACCAAAAAGTGCTAGCGCCCCAATAATACGAAAAGGCTTTAAAGTTGGCATTATTAATTAATATAATACAAATACAAATACTTACCGATGAGGTTCATGGTCTGCATAAAAAAAAGGCGGCGGAAGGTTGCTAGGGTTTTGGAGACGCCATTGCTTATGATTCGATTGCCACCGATTCCCAACAGTAACACTGTAATAGTAATAGCAGAAATTGACGAATATTTTCGGGGGAGAAAGAGGATGAGAAAGAGAATATCGAAGTTTTATTTGTTTATAATTTTCTCTCTTTCCATTTCTTTTGGGCCAAAACTTGGGCAGGGCAAAGGGAGCGAACCAGAAGAAGGGGCAGGAGCAGCTCAAACCCCGTGCGCGCTGACTCTTCTCCAGCCCTAGCAAATGGATTTGCAACCGACACGTGTCGATCCGTGGTTGAAACCACCGGTTAGTGACTTGGCTGCTGACTGGTGGCGCTAAGTAATGGAAGCACTAGTACTAGGACAACGATGGCCACCCGTTTTCGGAATCTCAGCGGTGGACAGTGTTGTTTCTTTCCTCTCCTCTGTGAGCGTGTGCCCCTGTTCCCGGGTCAATCGTACGGTTCACCGCGCTAGGGTCGGGGCAACATATATTCGGTCTGGTGCTCGCGGTGGAGAAAAGATGCTCCCTAGATGCTTGTTGGTTTTCTTTGTTTTTAATTCTCGTGGGGATTTTTTTTTAACTATAGTTCTGAACTCATTTTTATTTTTACTGAATGAGCAAAAAAAATATCAATAGGATAAGTTGCTAAGATTATGATAATCACTTTAATGTCCTATACATATTTGTTTCGTATTGTAGTCAACGTGGCATGTCATTCTTGCAAGTAAATTTTACCTGATGCAATTCACTTTTATTATATTGTCACGTTATTTGGTGTGTTTAATGTATATCATGAAATAACATTTATTAGACTTATATTAATTTTATATTACATATATAAATGATTTTAACATAAATGATGTCAAAACTTTTTTATTCCTTACTCAAATTTAATAAATATTATTATGCAAATTAAATTAAACACTGTAAATAATGTTATTAGATCATATATATTAAATATTAACTTAATTTAGATTAAATTATTATTATCATATCACAAATTTTTTAATTTTTTTTTATAATTTTGATGTATGTACACTAAATAATGAATATTAGTATAATCTAAATAAAATTATTATTCTCATATTTTATTTCTTTAAATTCTTTGTTAAGATAGGTATATTGAACAAAATTAAAATTGATTCTTTTTTAAAGATAAATGTATTGAATATTAACATAATTCAAATAAAATTATTTTTTAAAAAATAAATTAAAACCATTCTAACTATTGATTTCATTTAGTTTGATTATTATTTAGTGTATCTTATTTAATAATATTTTTAAACTTGAGTTAATTTTATTATATGTATAAATAAATTTATAGATAAATAGTGATACTTTTAAAATAAATTAAGTATACTCATGAGCCAGGGGGGGATCAGGTTTGATCGGGTTGAAGCTGGTATAATATTTTAATCAGATCAATTTTATTAGCCCAAATGTGACTCTATGCTCAAGTAAACCTGATCAAATGTATGGCTTGAATTAATAAAATTAAGTCGAATTCGAGTTAGCTTTAAATTTAAATATAATTTATATTTTAATAAGTTTAATTAATAAATTAAATTATAAAATTTTAATTTTTAAAAAGTAAGAAACTTAAAATAATTTTTTTTAATGTTTAAATGATAATATAATAATATTTATATTCATTTCAAGAATAAATAAAAGATAACATTTTTAAAAAACAAATATTATGTGATCTTGAATGGAAATGAACCGAGTTTTAACTCGAAAATACATTGACTTTAATTTTTTAAATTCAAACGTGAGTTAACTATTCATGAGAATTGAATCTTACTTAACAATATTATATATATATATATATATATATAGAGAGAGAGAGAGAGAGAGAATTAAATAATGCTAAAAATATTTTACAAAATTAACACAGTTTTATATTTACAGAATTTATTGTTGGATTAAAATTTCATTCCATTGATATCATATTCATAAATCTTCATATCAATATTTTAAAGTATTTCAATGCAAAATTAATATATATATATATATATATATTAAGATTAATATAATATGTATTTTAAATATGTGAAATATTTTAATTTTGATTCACGGTCAATGTGTTAATTTATTTACACTATCTTTTAATTATATATTAACATATGATTAATAGAATTTGATTATGACAATAACTATCTGAAATGTCAAAATTTTAAAATGATATATCAATACATGATTAGATGGTAATATAAAAAATTTTATAGTTACAGTTAATCAAAATTAAAACTTTATATGAATATATAAACTATTTGATTATATTTTTATTAATGTTCAATTTTTTTCAAAAAATATAAAATACTATTAGGTTAGTATAAGTGTATCAATTTTTATATAGATGTCAATTTATCTCTTGCTGCATAAAATTTTATTTATGTATTTTACTCTATAAATTATTACTTTGTTGTTATAACAAAATTAAAGAGTGTTACCTAATTATATTTACCCGTAATGGCATTAGAGTGTGTTTTCCAACCCAAAGGTATCAAGTATTAGTGGCACGTGTCATTTTTTATTTAATTTGTAATCCTATCTAGATAAATAATAATTTAAAAGTTTAATTTAAATTTATTATTAATGTAAAAATTATTGCTATTATCGTCTAATTATGCAATGATATATTATCTAAATAATTTTTACACTTATAATTAACTAAAATTAAATTCACAATGCAATTGCACTAGTCTTATAAGTCACAAGACAGGGATCAAAAGGGAGATTTTTCTTGACTGGATTGTAGCATGGTAAAGCTCTTTTGTAATGGCGAGCAGTGAGAGCATCGTTGACGTGAAAAACACTACGGTGATAATGGTACTATAGCTATATGACCACGATCGAGCACTCAGGCGTTGAGATTCTTATCCCATGTATGTGGGGGCTTTCTACTTTCCTTGTCATTCAATGACGAGCACTTGGCTCTTGCTGCACCAAAACCGTTAATTCTCTCCTTTCGACCCGGGCCTTGTCTCTTTGTTCGTCGTGTTACCACACGCGTCCAACTATTATTTGATCACCGATGAGATCGCACGTAGAGATGTTTTCTTAGCTGTGTTTATGGTTTGGAGTGGATTCGGAAAAAAAATATCATTCCAACCAAATTAATTCTTTTATATATTAAAAAGAGTAAGCTTTCCAATTTGATCTTTCAAAAATTAGGTTGATATTATTTTGATTCTTTAAAAAATATTAACATTAATTTAATTCATAAATCATGAAAAAAATGACATAAAAAACATTTTTTTGATGGACATTAAATTAATATAGTTTCTATTACTAAGGAATTAAATTGATGATATTTTTTAATGATTGAGTGACTAAATTGATGTCAATTTATTTGAAAGAGTAAAATGATGTTACTTTTTATAATTCAATAACTAAATTAATATTGACATTATTTAGATGATATACCGACCCAATCTTCAAAGATCGAATTGAGAATTTAATTTATTAAAAATCAATCAATTTTGTTTTAAATAAATAATCGGACAAAATTTTGGTTCAATTCATTTTTTATTAAAAATTTAAAAAAAATTATATTCAACTTAAATTTTTTATTTCATGACTTAATTAATAACAAATTAATTTAAAAATATTAATAAAAACATCATTAAATAAATATAAATAACAAATTAACATAAACCTTTATGTAGAAACAATGATAAGTTGAAATTTCATTATCTATAACTATGTAATTATGAAATATATATAATATATTATATATATATATATATATATATATAATTATATGAGTTTGATTTAATTTGATTTGATTTAATTTCGTAAATAAAAATATAAAATTAAAATCAAACTAAACCAATCAATTTATATAAAAAGAAAACCAAACAAAATTGATTAATTTTAATTTTATTCTATTTTCGGTTTTTCAATTTAATTTTCTCAATTTAATCAGTTTGAATTGATTATAAACACCTCTATGTTTCATTTTCTAAAAAACCTTTTTTTTCCCCTATTTTCATTGGGATTGTCCATTGCATAGGTGCAATCGGGTTTGCTTGAATCAAGTTTAGATAAAAATAAAAACCAAATGGATCAATGTTGATTAGATTGGTTGCATCAGGTTGGAAAAAAAATTATAACAAATGAATGAAACATTGGCTATAATATATTCGTAAACCAAAATAATCATTTTTTTGATTAATTTTACATTAAAAATAATTATTAAAATAATTTTATATTATATTAATTATAATCTTTTTAATATAAAAAATTTTAAAAATATTAGACATCCATAGTTATTTTGAAAGAATGCTTGCCTGAATGAGTTTGCATATCTATTAACTTTCAAACGATGAATGATCCTTATTATTTTGTTTTATCTTATAACTATATATGAAATTAGGTAGATTATGATTGAATTATTTCAAACTTTTTTGCATTGCGTATAAATTAGGATTATGATCTTATTTAGAGTGTAAAGTATAATATTTATAATTATTTATTAAAATACTAACGGTTTAGAATCGATGAAATGTAAGAACATCAATAGTAAATTATGAATTTGTTATAATATTATTTTTACTTTTTTATTAACAGTTATTTATTTATATTCTACTTTTTAAAATATCCCTTGCATTAGTCTATTTGGTTTGAGGAAATATTTTCTATTTTTATTTCCTAGAAATGATTTTCTTTTTTTGAATTTTAAATTTTAAAATATATGTTTGATTAATATAAGTTTTATTATAATTACAAAGCTACCATCACATTTTCACCTTCTTAAATCTGAAAATGATGAAAACAACTATTTGTTATTTTCAGATTTGGTATCATCTTAAGAAATGTTTTCACAAAAATATTTTCAATAAAATAAAATCAAACACGTTTTTATATTTTTTAATATTTTTAATAAAAATAAAATTAGAAAATAGCCACATCAAACGTTGCTTGAATGATCTAAATTCAAGTAAGTTAATAAAACGCGTATTTATTAATTAATATATTTCAAGTAACAAAATATATATTTATTTCAAAGAGATTCCAGGCCACCAATAAAATTTGCTGTGTTTAGATTAGTTATAAAAAAAAATATTTCGATAATCGATTATATATATAATTAAATTTTTTTAAAATTAATTATGATAAAATTAATTTTATATTTAGATATGTTAACTAAAAAATAATTTTACGATAATATATTTTGTTTGGATTGTATAAAAAATCACTTTTATATAATAAATTATTAAAAATGGTATGAGATAATTTGTTTACAATAAACGTGATAAAATTGTATTAAGATAAATATGATAAAATTATATCTAATAACTAAATAATCAGAATGAATAATAATTAAAATATTCAAAATTTAACTGAAAATTATAATTAATTTTTTAATGGATCAATAATAATAATCACAAATTATAATTCATTTCATAAAATTAATACCAAACATGTTATAAAAGTCATGAAAAAAACTTTTTAAAAAAAATTAATTATTTCCAAATACACTCTTAGCAAGAAACTACGCATTTGCAGGGTGGGGCTCAAGAAAGAGACAACGCTTACTAAGTGGATAGGGAAATGATAAGAATAAGATACAGAAACTTTTAAGCTTACATAACTGACATTTACTGAAACGGAAGAGTGACTACAGAAGTGAAGAAGCTTCTATTTAACCGTTTCTCTTAATCTATCCCTAACAAATGTGAATTATGTATGCTTTTGTGTATCCATCATTTCTCGTACGGATAAGTGTTTATTAAGAAGAAGAAAAGGCAATCGAAGCATATAATAATATAATATTTCAAATGGCCAGAAAGTCGTGAGGTGCCATAGCGGGTAAGACAAAGCCCAAGATTGATACTTGTTCGCCAAACGACATCGCTACACGAAGGAAGACAATCTACGAAACGGCAGGCTTCCAGGTCTTACGGAGTTTGAATTACACAATGTACGGTGCTATTTAGCACGAATCACACTTCAAGAAAAACCATACGAAGTCTTCGTAACTAATCAAGAGAGGATGATGATATATGAGCAGATAGAGAAAAGGAAAATTATCCTATATGAAAAACGCGAAAAATACTTACTCATTTTTATGATTTTGCGTGCCGTTTCACGAAAATCATTTCGTGAGTTTTGTTTTTAAGTTCTTAAAAAACTACTTTGGAAACAATTCATCCAAACCAATTTTATTTACAAAAAACTATTTTTCTTGTTCTTGTTTTTAAAACAAATTTTACAAAACAAAAAAGTAAGAATAATTCCAAACAGGCCTTAGCATTTCCCTTACACAATATATACTCAGGAGAGCACACGCATTCATTTCAATTCTAGCATGTTTGCGCCACCAAACGAGCAGTTCAAATAGGTTTTATTTATTTTTTTTATCTTATTTATTTTAACATTTAGTCAAAACTCCATTTAATTTGAAACTAGTTTTTATTTTTATATTAAATGTGATTTTTTTAAACGTAAGGGATTTTTGCCAAACTTAAAAAACTAGATAACTAAGTACAATGAGGCTGATTTTAAGATTTTAAGTGTTTGGTGAGTACTAAAATTTTAAAAAAATAGTTTTTATTTAATCTATTTTTAAGCTTAAACTAATTTTTAAAAAATGAATGTAAAGTTGGTTTTACTGTAAATTAAATTTATTAATGGCTCTTAGTTTTTCTCCTATTTTTTTTTACATTATCTCTTTACTTATTTTAATATTTAAATTAAAAGTTTCCTTATCATTTTTTATTTCCCTCCCTATTTTTAAAATTTAAATTTGCTTATGACTTCAAATGTGATATTAGAACCAATTTAAGATAAATCTTAACCAAATTAAGAATAAATTAAAACTAATTACAAAATAACTTGAATTTATATGGTTTAACTTAAAAAGTTCTAAACCGGTTTTGAAGGTTGCCAAACTGTCCTAAATCATTTTACTAAATCCTATCTTTGATTAAAATTAAATTTATAAGATCAAGTTTGCATAATTTAATCCAAATACACCTTATATGAGCTAAATTTAGTTAGAATATAATGATATATTTTTTTATAAATTAAATTTATAAGCCTTAATAGATAAATAAAATTTCCAATATTATAAGTATATTATCATTGATAAAAATTCTAATGATGCACTCACCTATTAATTTTGAATGAGAAAAGTACTTATTAAAAACTTTTTGTTATTCTCTATTGAATAAAATAGTATTTTAGTTTTTAAAAATATAATTCGCTTGTAATTTAATTTTAATTTTAAATTAACTGTATAATTAGTGCTTGAATTAATTAAATTAATTGTTTTAAGAAGGTTAATTAGAAATTGCAAATGGATTAAAGTGAAACAAATTTAAATAATTTAATACTTAAATCATATATTTATTTAAATTAAGAACTGAATTGTAAGTGGAGCATATTTTTAAGAATGAAAATATTATTAATTATTTATTATATCTTATCAGTCTTTTTATTAGAAGTATGGTTATTATTACACGCAAACTTTTATCCTCACTCTTTATTAATTATTTATTAGTAAATTTTCTAAATTTTATAATTAAATTTGAAAATACAAATTCAAATATTATTAATTAATATATAAATTTAATAACAAACACTTAATTTCAAATAGTCTAAAAATATAATTAAATGCAATTAATAAAATAAAAAAATAAATAATTGAAAGTTACAATAATTGTGCGCTTCTTTTTTTTTTTTTGTCTTTATAATAATTGTACAATATTTCTACAAATTGCAGACTTGTTAAAACTTCTATAATGAATACTTCAGTAATTCACAACGGATGAAACAAATATTTTAAGTTAAGAAAGGAAAAAGTTATTGATGTAGACAGTTGTTTTAGGGTAAGTGATATATGAGGTCGATAATTTAAGTATCAAAGTAGATACATTAAAATGTAATGTATGCTTTATTTTAAAATTATCACACCAAAAAAGAGAGTAGATACATTAAAAAGGAAAATATTAAACTGATAGTAAAAAGTTTGTCTAAAAAAAAACTCATAGTAAAAAGTAAAAAACGTTTTTTATAATCATCCGGCTCAAAACAAAACATACCGTCGAGATGCTTCGGCAACAATGAAGTGGCAAAACATCATTAGAACAGAACACCATATCCTGTTTTTGTTATTTATTTATTTAATTTAATTTAGTTTTTAATTTTGATTCGAGTGACAATTTTGAAATATATTAAATGTCAATTTTAACCCTCTTCAACCATCCCGGCCTCTAGAGTGTGGAAGGGAAAAGCACATTTTGACTTTGCTCTCTCTCTCTTCAAATTTGGACCCCCTCAGCGTTGATCTCACGCACAAAAATAAAACCCTCGCTCGGATGTCCTCTCTCTCTCTATGTTTATTTTGCGTTTCTCTCTCTACATTTGAATCCGGATCCAGCGCCTTCCGTTTACCCTATTTCTCTCTCTACTCTCGCTCTAGATTCTCCCTCTATTTACAATGAGGAAAGGAGCTAAGAGGAAGACGAGGCACGACCAGGAAGAGAAACCGGCGTCGCAAGAAAACAAGAAGCAATCCAGAGGAGCACCTTCTTCTCGAGCTAAGCCAGCTAAGGCCTCGAAGCCTGACTCCCAACCCGAGTACTTCGAGGATAAGCGCAACTTGGTTGGTACATCGTACTTTCCCAACTTTCGGGTTTTGAATTTGTTAAAGAGTTCGATTTTGCTCTCTTGTTGCTTGCGCATTGTGGGTTGTGAGGATTTGTTCGGATTGGTTTCTTTGAGTTTTGTCATCTGCCATTGGTGTTGTTCGTGTTAAACGCTTCAATTGCCCAGAATAGCTGAAACCCCCAGGGGCATTCGTATTCTTGGCTGTGCGTTTATCAAGGGGAAATGGCAATGATTTCTTTTTATTGCATGATCTATTGCGTGCTTTTCTCTCAGCAGTCTTTTATTTTCGGCTGATTGCTTTGCGTGTGAGAATTTTGGTAGAGGGAGAAATGTTGGGGATTGTGGATAAGGTGTTATGGCGTAATCCAAATAGTACAGAAGGACGTCTGGCTGTTGTTTTACAACTTGATAGTGACTTTTTCTGCTGTGAAATTACCCAAATATGGTTTGATTGTGCTGCAGTCATGCAGTGTGACTAATTGTTGCTTCTACTGATAAATATTTGTCAATTTGCATGGTTTAGGAAGACTTATGGAGGGAAACATTCCCCGTTGGAACAGAGGTTTGTCAGTTTCGTAGATTTTCTCCTTTTATAAGTTGATAATTGTCCTGTGTTTTTCTTACTGCCTCTTATTGCAATGCCAGTGGGACCAATTGGATTCTGTCTATCAATTCAAGTGGAATTTCTCTAATCTAGAAGTGAGTATTGGGGCCAACCGGCCAAGGACTACTTTCCTCCTAGATTTTCATCGATGATCTATGTCTAGGTTCCAGATTTTGTCTTAAGAAGTCAAATACTTAATTTGATGAATTAATGATGTATGACTAAGTAATAAATTGTGTTCAGAATGCATTTGAAGAAGATGGCGTTCTGCATGAGAAAAAGGTTTACCTCTTTGGTTGCACTGAGCGTAAGTAGCTTGCAAACTTCTTTTTCATTATTTTGCAAGAAGGTAACTTGATTTTGCTAGGTAGCCTTTTCCCCTTAATTGGTCATTCATCTTACATCTTATCCATCTTGACGTTTGCAGCTCAACTGGTCAGTTTTAAAGGTGAAAGCAAAGTTGTCTGCATACCTGTTGTGGTAGCAGTAAGTTGTCAAACTGGACTTTGTCTACATGTAAATAAAGAAGATGTGTTGGCTAAATTGATTATTGCTTATGAGCTTTTTGCATGGAAATTAGTTATTTGATATTGCAAATATGTGATAATTATATATGCTTACTGTGCTTTCTAGCTGTGATTTGTGTGTCACACTCCTTGTGGGGCGTGTTTCTTGCGCATATTAAAATACTCATGCTTAACTTGTTGGGTGTTCACTGTTAAGGTCTTCTCTGGAAATGCCAGTTCATAGAATGTGTTTTAGTGTCAGCCTTGTATCAATTTTGATTATTTTAAATTTAGTTTTTCATTTTTATTTTAATTTAAAAAATATTTCAATTTTCTTTTGTGAACAGGTCGTATCACCTTTCCCACCATCTGATAAAATTGGGATTAACTCAGTTCAGAGAGAGGCTGAAGAGATAATTCCCATGAAACAAATGAAAATGGACTGGGTTCCATATATACCCCTGGAGGATCGGTACTCATCCCAATTTGTTTATTTTTGGTGGTTTATTTGATTTTTTTTTTTTGAAACGTTTCTTCATTGTCATCTCTGAACTTCTTTATATGATTTTGTGTCTTAAACAGAGAAAGCCAAGTTGATAGACTGAGGTCTCAAATATTTATCTTGAGTTGCACCCAAAGAAGGTATTTTGTTTTTCATTGTCCTTCCCCCCACAGTTTGTGTTCAATAGAGTGTTTCAGACTTTCAATTGCATTACTATTGAAGACATTTGATTCATTAGAAGTTCTTGCTTTCTTTTGCCCTTCCCCGCCCAATCTGTATTCTATAGCCTGTTTCAGACTTTCAGGTTTCAAGATGAGTATAGCATTACTCTTGAAGACTTTTGATTCATTTGAAGTTCTGATTTAAAAGATTTGCTCTGAAAAATTATCTTTCTTAGAGAACATAGTCTCTTGCATCTTGATATGTTTTCTTTGATTGCCTGAGTTTTATTTGGTTTTTTGGGTTTCTTTCCTTATTGTATTAAAAAGTGTTTGGCAGCTGATTATCTATATGCAGCTTGATGAATTGACCCTTTACCGTTGTAGTTGTTGGTATTTGCTTGTCAAGATTTTCTATCCATACGCTCTTGACCCTTGATATAGCATGTTTATGAATGACTCTTATCTTACCCGTGTTATGATTCTGTGGTACAGGTCTGCTTTAAAACATCTGAAATTGGATCGTGTAAAGAAATATGAGTACTGCTTGCCTTGTGAGTTTTCTGGCCTTGAAGTATTATAATTGTTCACATGAATATGCATATTAGTTGTGTCTTTTAACCATTATTCTTTCCACAGATTTCTACCAGCCATTTAAGGAAGATGAACTTGAACAGAGCACTGAGGTTCAAATAATATTTCCAGCAGAGCCAAAGCCGGTAATTATGAATCTACAATTTCCAATTGAATTGACAGTCTTTAGATTGCTTGGGATCCTTTTTTATATGATATGTTTGCATATTGAATCTTCTAACTTTCTATTGACAAGATTGGGCAGGTTAGTGCCATATTTGGTTGCCAATATGTTTACCTTTCTTTTGTTTCTGCAGGTCTTCTGTGAATTTGATTGGGAGTTAGATGAACTTGAGGTAATGAACTAACTTTCTAAATGTTTGTAGTTTAGAATATGTCAGATTAAGCCAGCTAGAAGTTGTAATTTAGATTTTAGAAAGTATAGTTATCTTCTTTTCACTTACAATCATATAATAACCAATTATCATGGGCTTGACATTATTATGCAGGAACTTTAATGTTTCCTCTGCTTGTCATTTTGCAATTATCATTATCTTACTACAATAGGCAGCATGTTACTATGCTATTGAGTTTTAAAAAATCTTGACATATCCGTATTGAGAGATTGGAATTTTAAAATATGAGGACAGGTCTTTTGTTTGTCAGTGCTATGTCTGTGTTTCACTGTTTCTCTGCATTGAACCTCCTAACAAAAGAGAGGGTAAAAATAAGGAAAACTGGAAAAGAGTATAACAATAGAGAAGTCCTCATGTGCTAAATTGTTCTACATTCTACAGGAGTTCACTGATAAGCTCATACAGGAGGAGGAGTTATCAGAAGATCAAAAGGATGCCTTCAAGGTACCAAGTAATGGGAGATATATAGTTGATTCATGCTTTCCATCTCTTTCGAGCAGTAAATTAGGCTGCCCTTTTACTGTTTTAGGAATTTACCAAGGAAAAAGTACGTGAAGCAAAGAAAGCTAACAGAGAGGTACTTTTGGTGCTGTTGGTTCTGCACATCATGTGTTGCTTTCTGTATTTTTACCTATTTCTTCTCCTGTAGGCAAGGGAAGCTCGAAGAAAAGCCATTGAAGAAATGAGCGAGGAAACTAAAGCTGCATTTGAGAATATGCGATTTTATAAGTTCTACCCGGTGCAAAGTCCAGATGCACCTGATGTATCAAATGTTAAGGTAGGTGTTTGGGCATCCTAACATGAGGCTTTTAGGAGTTCCAATTTTTATGTTGCAAACATCCTAATTTGACGTTAAAGCTTCAAGTTGTGCCCTTAAAATTGGTAATTCTTCCATGGAACACTATAAATTTATAATGCATGTTGAAGAAGAATGACAGGCAATTTAAGTGTCCATGCACTTGCGCGTGTCTATATATAGACCTAATAATTATAGGGGAGTTGCCAATGAGCACTGATGGAAAGAGATATTCAATTTCTCTTTCATATTTGGATTGTGAAAGCAAAGTAAGGTGTTGGGAAAAAGGCAATACTTGGTGTAATAAATGCAACTACTAGTCTAAATTATAGGTGAGAAAAATCATAGCACTGTTACCCACTGTACTTCTGTGGTCTATTCTATCAATTAAAATTTATAACAGTCTCATCTTTCGTTCCAAGAAGATTACCCAATATCATATCGTTTAATGTTATCTGTTTTTTTTTTTCTCTGATTATCTTGAGAAACAGTTTTTTTAGTTCTTTTTTTTTTCTTGTTTTCCTTTGTTGTTCAACCTGGTTCACATTGAATTTAAGGCTGCTTACAATTAATTGGGGGAAATAAAGTGAATGTATGCATCTTTATGAAGACAACCATTTTCCTCCTCCCAGTTTATATCCCTATCAAGCTGGTTTATCATGGAGTCGGTCTGTTTCTTGACATGAAGGTTTGAGGAAATGCTACTACACTTATTATACTTTTCTGTCATAAATTTATAATTGATTACATTCAGAATGCATTTTTCTTGCACATGTAATAATGTACTCAGCATCATTCTGTGCTGGCAGTCTCCATTCATAAACAGGTATTACGGAAAGGCTCATGAGGTTCTGTGATTGACTCCAAGACAATGATGGCTTCAAATTTTGCTAGCTTGTTTTGCCTGCCCCAACAGAGACTTTGTTCTCTATGACGTTCGGGAGACAACCCCCTGGTGTCTCATTAAAATTTCATTGCCGGTGTAGGTGTCTCAAGGAAAATACAATGTAAAATTGTAGCTCAGAAATCCTAGAGAAGTGAACTTAGATGTTAAGATAGGAGGAATATATGAGACAGTTTTATCTGGTTTCCAATGTGTAGAGAACTTCTGAGTTTCAGGAGCTGCAATATACGTGGCTTTTACTTGTCATGGTTTTCACATATAAGATTATTCTTTTTCCCTTCAAAATTAGTTGTATGACAGTTTTGATTAGAAGCTAAAAGAAGAAACGAATTCATTCTTATTTCCTTTATTGTAACTGGGCTCTGAATGTGCAGTTGTTATTGGAACATCGAATTGGTTGGGTTAATTGGTTTGGACTAACATATTTTTCCTCAACCTGACCATCTAAGCATGGTTCGGTTGGTTTCTATTTTTAGTTTTTGAATCCTTCTCGATTACACCTGTACCATATATCAATCATGAATTACCAAGTCCAATAAGCTAGACCGATTATAGATGGAATAAATCTACTTCCGACAAACTATCTCCAAATTACTTTTTCACTAAAAATCAAGGTTATGAAAATTGAACTGGTCACTGAACTGGTCGAGATACTGATTCAAGGTTTAATGGTTTAATTGTGATTCAACTGTGGTCGAACTGAAATATAATTAAATATATACTTATATATATATATATATATATATATATAATACTAATAAAATATATAAAAATTATAAAAATATAATACAAATCAATAATAAAATTATTTAAAACATAAAAAAAATAGTGTCCATAAAGCAAAAAAATATTACATTCATATAAGCAACACAACATTAATTTATATAGCATACAAATTAACCAAAATAAACATAATCCATATAGTTCACAACTTACAGTCTTATACCAACACAATATTAATCTACCATCATAGTCGAGTCATACTAACAATAACAATCTTAAACAAGTAAACAACACAACAAGTTCAACAATATTCCATCAAAAGACTTGTAAAGTAAACAAATCAACTAAATCTCAATTTGTATATCATCAACAAAGTTCTGAAAATCCGAAACTGGTCATTGAACTAGTGAATGAGCTGATTCATGGTTCAATGGTTTTACCGTGGTGGAACTAGTAATATAATTAAATATATTTAGATTTATATATATTAAAATTTTAATATATATACTAATTAAAAATTTATATATATATATATATATATATATATATATATATATAGACACACACACACACACACACACACACTCTTGCACATTTTATATATTTTATAAATATATTACCTCACGAAGGGTTATACTAAGAAGTCATGCACCTTCTGCTAACGCTAAGGGCTAAGAAAAATGGAACTTGGGTTGGTAAAGGATGTTTAAGTATTTTGACTATTTTCTCATAATATATAAAAAAGAAAAGGAACAATATGAGTGAAAGACTAAATGTTGGCTAGGTGGTTTGCTTCGTGGAACTCCATCCTCAAGATCCGTGTTCAAATCTCAGCAAGTCATTTTGGTTTCAAAAATTTGACTTTGAACCAGGAACCAGCTAAGCCGTGGCTAGTTCACACGGTTTGGCTGGTTTAGTTCAACAGTTCATTACCGGTTCTAAGACATTCCGATTCTATAGGCCTGACCGAACAGGCTAAATGACCAGTTCACAGTTCAATCGATCTGACCGGCCGGTTCAGTCCTGTTTTCAGATGTATGCTAAAAATTATCAAAGAAGCCACTTAGACCTTAAAAAAAGAAAATTACATGCCACTTCAATAATACAATTGATAAGTGGTATTATATCCCTTCTCCCATCAACCACGCTTAACCTAAACAAAAATTGGTTTGATTTTAACAGCCCAAAATTACTCACTTATTGAGTTAATCATTTTATAATTTTTAATTAATTTTTTATCAATTCACTTAATTGCCTTCATAATTGGTCGGTAGGAATAACTTAATAGTTAATTAAATTTAAATGTGAATAGAGGCTACGAATTGAAAGTATCAAGTATATGCCAGAATTGACCAATCTTATAAATAATATAATTTGCTTTGGGTGATGCCACAACACTGGGATCCTCAAGAATTCTCCTGCTGACATGCCAGATAATATACCATCAGGTCTTTAAATTATACAAGACGGATCCAGCATCAAATGCAAAGCAAGGCAGTGCAAGCAGTGCAATACTCATAATCATAACATAAATTCAAATATTACACCTCAGGGGAATACTTTACGGTTCAAACTTTACAACATGATCCAATTTGATTGGTGATAAATACAAGTGACACCGCAGGCCTCCTCCTCTAAACTTAAGATATTAGACTCAAAAGGAGAAAATAATTAGCAAAGCATGAACTAAAAAATCCCAGATAGTGTGCTTGGCTCGCCACATGCTAAGCAGCTCATAGTCAGGCAAGGTGTATATATAAAAGGTTTTCCACGACCAAACAGTGGCTTTACCACTCAGATCCGTCGAATGCCAACTCCTTCAACAAAAAATGGTCTTTCCATTGACCTAGGCTAGCAAAAGGCATGAGACCACAAAACAATGGTAGAAACACGAGCAAAGTAGCATAGAACAAAAACCGGCGAATCCAATGTTGAAAAATTGTATTCCCCTTCTTTATTTGTGGTGCAGTGACTGGTCCATGAAGGATTAGGTACAAAGTGGATGTGCAGACCATAGATAAGAAATGCAGCAAGCACAGAATCTCCCAATATAAGAGCCACACATAACCATTCCCTCCCAGTGTATCTACACACAGCTTGCCACAATAGCCGCAAGCAATTCCTAAGAGCAAAAGGATGAAAGTAACCGGCATAGTCTGCGATGATGTTGTTGAACGCTGGATGAGCAAATATGCAATTGCAAAAATCATTAAGACACCAAATGCCATTCGGCTCATAACTTGAACTTGACACCACAAAACTTGCAGACTCGAATTGAAAGAGGCCACTGACTTAGGAGTCCACCAGGAGTAAGAATCCTAAAATAGAAAAAACCATCATTAATGTTTTCCAAATTCCAACTGAGCAAAGGCAATGCTGGATAATATGCAGTGGAAATCAATGTGGTATTGCATAATTACATCGTATTTTACATTATTTGCATTTTATCTTAGATTACAAAAATAGGCAAGATGATCAGATGAATCTTTCATCACGAGACAGATGCACTCAAAATATTAGACAAGGAAATCTTACATACAGAACTGATTTCTGGACTAAATAAATATGCTTCCTATTAGTTATTTTTCACCTTGCAATTTCATAGCAATGCTGCTCAGACTCTTAAGATTAGTAAAGGTAATCATTGCAACCTAGTTCATATCACATGAAAAGGCTTCCTCAATGAACATCCATGAAAAAGGCTACTAGTCAAAGGATTAGAGAATTTTGTCAAATTGATTGAGTACAGATCTAACTTATGCCAAAAAACCTGACTAAATTTTCCGATAATTGCTAAACCAAAGCATGATGCAGTAGTTTCACATGCATTGAACCGATTGGAACCAGATAAAATAATGATACTTGCCTTAGTTGAAGGTGTACATGATGCAGTTGCTTCAGCAATCCGTTCATAGGAGTAAACGTAAGCACCATACAAAAGTGAGGATGACATAACAAGCAGACTAGCAATTAGACAGTCAATGCACTTCTTATTCAGTTCACCATGTCTCAGATTTTCTAACTGATTCTTAAACCTTTCAGCTTTAAAAGATGCCTTTGATATTCCCATGGCTAACTTTGATCTCTCTAGATGATTCAAATCAAAGTTGAGAGCCAATTGTGTCTCTTTCAATTTCAATTTTTTCATTGTAAGGCCAAGTTCTAATGTCTTAAGGAAATTAGAATGACTTTGCTCCACGACAGATTTCTCAAAAGTACTAATCATAGGATTATTAATTACAGACCCAGAAGAGATTGGAGAAAAACAGACCATTTGGTTTGATTGGTCATGCATAGAAAGATTGCGACTAACTGAATCCGTATGAAAGTTGTCCTTGATCTCTTCACAACTATTTGATTGATCCTGAATTTGAGCATGTGAAGTTGCCCCTGAATGACCATCCTCCATGACAAAATCCCTTGAGCAATCTCCTTTGTCAAAAGTCAATTTAGAAGTTGGAATTTCAACCTTCATATTATTAAATTTATTTCCTTCATTGCTTGTAGATGATTCATAAATTAATCTAAGAGTATTCAAAGTGCTAACAAAAGAATCTTCGAAGTTCCTTGTCAGACCGTCTAGCTTGTCTCCAAAAACCTGTGGCCAGATAGGTAGTAAAACAAATGGCATGTAGACATTACTTTAGCAGAATGGACTTTGCTTAATGTTGACATCAACTGCTAGAGAAATGTAGTAAAACCACAATCAAGGATGAATAATTGATTGATGTCTAGCTTACATTGGCTAGAGATTCTTTGATAGCAGAGGTACACATCTACAAGGAAAACAAACAGTGGAATGGTCAATGGAGGCTCAAATCAAAATCAAGTAAAATTATCAGCATGTATCAAGGAGGCGTATAAGGACAGTAAGATAATTCCTATATGTTATTGGCTTTTCTTTAGTAATTTTCTAAATACCACAATTATAACAAATAACCTGTCTATGAGTGCATAAGTCAGAGTCAAAATTTATTATTCAATTTTGGGTTAGAAATGGGCAAGAAAACTACCAATGAAACATGACTGGGAGACATCCTTTCCGCTGCTGCATCTCTTCTATACAACACCTAAAATGAAAAAAATTCCCATGCACAAGATCAAGTGATAATCGTAAAAAGTAAAATAGTTACTAGAATTGATTGCATTAGTCGTATCTCTCAGAAAAGAAAGTACATTACAAGAGTTTGTACGTGACAGATGTCATCGGTATCAGAGGGAAAATGGGGCTTGGGAAGAGAAAGGGGAACTAAAGCAACAATTATAACCTTTATCCAAGCCAAGATTCAACAAATATGTCGGGGAAGCATTTTAACAGCAGAGAGCAAGGTACTTAAAATATTCAAGGCCTCAAATCTGTGAGCCATATGCATGAACTAATCTCATTCATCCCTCAGTGAACACAGACAAATCATCCAAAAATTATTGAAGTGAAAGGAAAAGAGTATGAATAGAAAGGTCAGATATGCTAAAAGGAAGAAACAGACATTCTTACATAAACAGAAGCTTGAGTAAATAGTCTACTTTTCCACTTACCCCAGAATATCCATAGAAGGTGAGTAGGTGACACATAATGGGCACATGGCTTCACAAGTGCCAAGGAATTATATGTCACTGAAGCATCCTTCAGTAGGTATACAGTCCCTCCATTTGCTTTGGTATGTTCCAAGAAAATTTCCAAAGATCAAGGAGAGCTAAATATTATTTAAAAAAAAAAAAAACTCTACAGCTATATGTAAGGTCTCTACTATTTTAAACATGAAGCATGATGTGTTCTCCTTGTAAGTGCAATGCAGGACAAACTAACAAAGGGGGTCGATCATAATTAAATATTGGGTTTGTTAGAATATATTTAAAATATCCGTAGAAGATCTTTAGAATATATTGTGGAATCAATTAGTACTCTAATTGATGAAGCAATTTAAGAGTCATATCATAATTTTATTATATTTTCTGATGTATTTCCTTATTTGATTAGGATTGTATTTTTCTATTTGATTAAGATATAAATAGAAGTTAATGCGTTAGTCTTTTATCTGTAACGTATATCAAACACATCTATCACATACTATTATTTAATATTCATTCTCTTTTCTTTCTTTTTCCCTACGTAAAAGCTATAATTTCAACATGGTATCAGAGCGGTATCATTAGCCTTGAAGGGTGTCCATGCTTTTGGCTTGTGTTAAGTTCTATAAACTCCTCTGTAAATTCTCCTTTGTTGTTTTCTCAACCCATTCCTTCTCATCTATTTTCTCTGCTTTTTTACTTTTATTTGACTATTTTCCAATATTAACATAGCATTGAGGGGGAGAGTGATAATAATAGTGGTGACTTTTCATGACTAATGTTCGTATGATGTTATCTTTCCATCGACGATCATTCCGATGGTAATTTTTTTTCCACTGATGAATCATACCAGTGGTGACATCTTTTCAATGCTAGTGTTTGTCATGTTATTCTTTTCCATCGACGATCATTTTGATGGTGATTTCTTTCCCACTGATGAGTCATATCAATGGTGACTTTTCAATACTAATGTTTGTCATGTTATCTCTTCTCCATCGACGATCATTTCGATGGTGATTTCTTTCCCACTTATGATTCATATAAGTGGTGACATCTCTTCAATACTTGTGCTTGTGATGTTATTCTCTTCCCATCGACGATCATTCCGATGGTGACTTCTCTCCTACTGATAAATCATACTAGTGGTATTTCTACTCAATTTATCTGGATCTGCCATCTGGTCAAGCCAATCCTTAGAATCTCTCAAGTTGTTTGGGTCTGCTGTCTAGTCAAGCAGAACCCTAAAATCCTCAAGTCTTTTGGGTCTGCCATCTGGTTAAGCAGAACCCTAGAATCTTTTCTTCTCACGTAGGCTGATGATTATTCCTTACTGAGTTATCTTTCCAGCAATGTTCATCTTTCCAGCGTCCCCAGCATCCTGAGTTGTGTTTCAACCATGGAGTCCAGTTTATATTTATGTTATTTAATTAAAGTATTTATTTATAACAAGCTTAAAGCTAATAAGCTTGGCTTGAGGGGTTAGCTTTAGAATATATTTAGAATATCTTTAGAAGATCTTTAGAATATATTGTGGAATCAATTAGTGCTCTAATTGATGAAGCAATTTATGAGTCATATCATAATTTTATTATATTTTCTGATTTTATTTTCTTATTTAATTGGGTTACTAGAATATAAATAGAGGTTAATGCTTTATCTTTTGTAACATATCAAACACATCTATCACATACTATTATTTAATCTCCGTTCTCTTTTCTTCTTTTTCCTACCTAAATCCTATAATTTCAACAGGATTTTTGTTTGGTCTATTGTAATGAGTACTATTCATGCTGCATTGCTACTGTAGTACAAGTAGTGTTCATGCTACTGTAGCGTGTGTATTGTAGCTGTGCTATCTTGTATTTTAGATCTATTCTAAAGGTTAACTTTTTAAATTAGGCTTCCATGCTGTATAAAGGGTTAAATGTCTAATAGGATATAGTTCAGTTCTCCTGTTATAAAGTTTTCTTACATTTCTCTGGTTGCTAACCAGTTTATATTTCTCGTGTGGTACAGCTTTAACCCTACGGCTTTTATCCTACATCAAAGTGATATGCAATGAAAGACTTTACCTTGAATTGCTAACCACCAACACCAAATCCAAAGATAGTCTATTCTCCAATCCAACATTCTTTACTGTGACATTGCAATATTTAATGGTAATAACCCTAGTAAGTAGTAACACATTGTTTCTACATCTCCAATATTTGCCAAAATCAGTTGTTCAGCAACTCAAGTACTTCCATGCCTTAAATGTTTACTATTCTGGCAAACCTTCGATTATAGCACAAATCTTCATGGAATGGAATTATATTTTGTTACTTTTTGAGTGATTGAAGACAAGTGTTTGTCACTTGTCAGAGAAGTATGGTTCCTAGAGCGTGCGAGATTTGCCCCTAAAACCTATATCAGATATAGATGAGTTAGTGTAATCTCTAAAGACACACCAAGTTAAAGAGGGAATTTTGGTGATGATGGATATTTGTTCAAAAACAAATATGTTTTGAAGGAAAAAGTTAAAATAAGGGATGAAGGAAGACAAAGGCAATGGCCAGGGAAAGTTGCGCTGAGTAGTAGGAGATGTAGAGTTGGCAAGGTGACAAATTCTACAGCTGATGGTTTGTTAGATACTTACAGTTTTAAAATTAAGATCAAACCCAAGTCTTCTATTATTACCAAAATTCTGCTATTAGTCTCTCTGTCTTTAGACTGCTGTTTAAGGTGAGGAAATGAAAGGTTTCCCACTGTACCAAGAAGACTTAACTAAATATGATTAACTTGGTTTGTTACGACAAAAAAAAGAGCTACACTTCTGGTTCTGGGTTAGGCAGAGAAGCGCATTGGAGAGGAGTGTAAGTTTTACACCTGTAAGGAAGTCATTGTAATTTACTCTAAGGTAATGCAGTATAAATAAATTTCCAAGTATACATGAAGAAGAGGGAGAAGGAAAAGGAAGGATAATAAATTAAAATAAAGAAGGCTGTCATAATTACAGATATGAAACTCTTTTAATGTTTCTTTACTGGTGTCAAAAATCATCTTCCCAATAACGAGACCACAAATGATTGAACATGCAAAACTTCAACTTGAAGGTTATTTAAACAAACACAGTTCTCGCGCACTCTCACAATCTTCACAGTGAGCCACCAGAAAACGAGCCCAACAATTTTCTCAAGGGCTCAAATTCTTCACAACCTCACACAGTTTGTGCAGCAATCATTTCTTAGAAGGAAATACACTGTTGTCTGTTGAGTACTTGAGTAGCTGACTGACACTGACACAGAAATGTCCGTGCTATACTACATAGCTGGTGGTCGACCCATGATCCCAAAAAAAAAAAAAACACAAAAATAAAAACGGAAGGCCAAAAGGAAAGCAGAAAGGGAAAAAAAACCAACATCCATTAAACAAAGCAATTATCAGCATTAAGAACCACGAACATC
>NSJW01000305.1:0-79507 GCA_019955255.1 Castanospermum australe | reverse complement strand
ATCCCGGCATGGGCTTCCAACGATTGACCCAAATGCCCAACCCTTTTTTTTGTAGACCAAAAAAAAGTGTTTGAACCTTTTAGCTGTCCACAAAAGAAAAAGACTTTTTTCTTCACAAAAAACAAAATGCTTCAGACCCAAAAAAAAAAAGAAAAAAAATGCTTTTTTTTATTAATGTTGCTGAATCATAATTAGTTTGTCAAATGTGAGTTAGAATGATTTGTCATAAATAATGAATATTAAATTAACTCATGTTCTTTATTATTTTACATCATCTAATAATTACTTTCAAATGTTAATAATATTGTGGTTAATTTTATTAGATTATATAATGTTATTCTCTTTTTTATTCGTTTTATAAATGAGGTTTAACTATTCAAGAGATGTAAAAAGGAAGAAATCAAGGTGGTAGTAGGGCTGTTTATAATTTTATAATTTGGATTTATTCAATTTTAAAGATAAGGGCGGAGATAGTAGAGTTTTTTTAAGGGGCTAAAAAAAATATATTATTGAGGGACTAAATTAAATATTTATTAATTATTTTAAAAATACATGTAAAAATACAGATTTAAAAAAAAATGGTGGCCTACACTCAACCACCCTTCACCCTTGTGTGAGAGGAAAAAAAATTATTCAAACCGAACTAATTAATTTTTTTGTGTTGGGGAATTGATTAAGGTTAGTTTTGGTCAAATAATTGAATTTAAACCAAACTAAACTCTCCTCAATGAGTTTATTTATTTCAATCAAATTAATTTTTCTTAAAATATAGTTCAATTTAAAAAATAAAAATTAAAAATCAAACTAATCAATCTATTTTCATTAAAAAAAAATCAAACAAAATCAAATTTAGTCATTTTAGTTTGTGTGTTGATTCGGTTTGGTTATAAACACCCCTCAAGGGTTGACCAAAGTTTAAGCAAGTACGAGAGGAATTTGATTCCAGGATCAAACAATTCCAAAATAAAAAAATAGTATCACTTGAGATATGACTCTTGTGCCTTTAGTTACTTTTTGTTATGTGATAGTTAATACACATTTCTTTTTAATCAGAAGATAAAGATAATTTTAAATTAAAATAAAATAATCAGTCTCTATATTTTTATTTGATTTGGATTTTGATCTCTAAAATTTTTTTAATATATTAATTTTTATATTTTCACTTATTTAAATTTTAGCTCTTACTGTTAAGACATCAATCTTTATATCTTTCACTCATTAAATTTTAGTCTTTATAATTTTTATCTATTAAGCTATTAGTCCTAATTTTCTATAAAGAATAGGTTCTCTTATATATTAAAGTATATATTGGTCCTAATTATGCTATTGGTCCTAAAAAAATGCTTTTTTTTTTAATGTTGCTTAATCATAATTAGTTTGTCAAATGTGAGTTGGAATGATTTGTCATACATAATGACTATTAAATTGACTCATGTTCTTTATTTATTGCTTTACATCATCTAATAATTACTTTTAAATTTTAACAACATTGCAATTAATTTTCTCATGTAATGCTATTCTTTTTTTTTATTTGTTTTATAAATGAGGTTTAACTATTCAAGAGGTGTGGAGAGGACGGAGTCAAGGGGGTAATAGGGCTGTTTATAATTTTATAGTTTGGATTTTTCAATTTTGAGATAGGGTTGGAGATAGGAGAGTTTTTCTAGGGAGCTAAAAAGAAAAAAAAATACATTGTTGACGGACCAAATTAAATATTTATTAATTGTTTTTAAAAATACATGTAAAAATACAAATTTTCAAAAAAAAAATGGTGGCCTACACTCAACTACCCTCTGTATAATACTTTTAAAGAGTGAAACTATTATTTTAAATAAATTACTAATAACCAATGCAATAATAAAAATATTAAAATATATAACTATAATTCCATAATATGCATTAAAAATAATGTATAACAAAGTCAAGTTTCTTTTCCAACTTAAGCATTTACATCAAAATAGCAAAAAAGGGATGGATTACAGTACAACACATAATAATAAGATGCCTTATGTTTCTTTCAGGATAAACTTCTCATGAACAGTACAATCTACAATACTTGTGTTAATCTGAAATCACCATAAATAGAGTGAGAATTTAAAATTCTCAATAAGACGATGAACAGTTATAAAATATTTATGAAAATACATGATGAGTTTTAGTTGTATAAAGCCACAGAAAATCACATAATTACTAAATATGACGGTATTATTCTCAATAACATAATTAAAATATAATAACATAATAAAATAATTACTGAATAAATCATTTAATGCAGCTTCACATGTAAACATAATTAATGCAAATGTTCTACATGTCATATCATCTTTGATCTTAGTTTTACTTTCACTTTCAATGTCTATTTGTCTTACATCTTAATCGAATATCTTCTCTTAAAGAATTTTTCATCTTTGGTTTTACTTTGAATATCGTGACAACAAAGCAAGATAATTGTCACACTAACTGAGATAGGTAAAACAAAAAAATCTTACATCTATTATTCTACTTTCCTGATAATTAGGTGTACATTTTAAATGTCTTTCCTTTAAATATAATGCACATGCACAAACATAAATGAATATGATATTTCCTTTAAACATGGTGCATATGCATAAACATAAATAAATATAAATAATTCATATTACTTCAGCCTCATAGTAAATAAATAACTAAACTTTTACATAATAAACTTCTAACAACATTATAAGAAAAAATTCTTAAAGCTTAGAATCATCAATTTCAAATGTTAATTCCACAAAGGATCAAATATAATTATTAAGATGATACATGATTCTTTTAAGGATCTTTAATATAGTCCATAGTTCTCATAGAGTGTTTATTGCACAAAAATCCTGTTCATGCAAAGGTTATTATAAAAATCTCAAAAATATTTTTAAGCAAAGGTCTCAATAGTTCAATGTCAAAAGTCCATGTATGTCCAAATCAAGGTATTAATAGTTTAATATCCAAAAATCATATATTTTAAAGGATTAATTTTATTTTTTTAAGTATTAAATAACACATAATATTAGTCCTTATAGAAGAATTAACATTTAAAATATAATAACTCTAATTAAAATAATATTTTTAAAGCCAAAACATAACCACAAATATTAATACAAGCATTTTAAGTCTTACATATAAACAAACTAAATTAAAGATTATAACAATATAATAAAAATACCTTATCATATATAATAGCCATGATTTTATTTAAATAAAAGGGAGAGTTCACATTCTTACCTCTTTCTTAATATAATAATGACAAATTTATGATCCTCTTCTTCTTCTTCTTTCTTCCTTTTTCTTCTCTTTCTTTTCTCTCCTTTCTTTTTCTCTCCTTTCTTTTTCTCTCTTTTCCTTCTCTCCTTTTCTCTTTCGTTTTCCTCTCTATTTCTCTTTCTTTTCTTTCTTCTCTCCTCTCTTTCTTCTCCCGTCAGAACACTTTTCCCCTCCCCTATTTATAGGCTTCTTCTTCCTTCCAAGGTAAGTTTCATTCAAGAAAAATCTACCTTCCTTGCTCCTTCCGTTTCTTACATGTTTATCTCTTTTTTTTTTTTTTCAATTTAAGATGAAGACTTGACTTTGACTTAATATCTTATGCTTACTTATTAAATATTTTCTCTTTTTTATTATATTATTTAATTTATCTATCATTTTAATAAAAATACTTTTAAAATTTAATACAAAATTTACTCTTAAATAAATTTTATATTTTAATAATTTTTACATTATTAAATTATTTCTAATTTAATGTCACATTATAATACTAATTCTAATCTAATTTTCATAATAATTATTATTACAAAATTATTTAAGACAAATTTTTAAACAAATCATTCACATTAAATAAAGGAACTAAAATTACTTTACAAAATTATTTTATAAAAAAGGAAATGTTACACTTCGCACTTGTTTGAGGGAAAAAAATATTCAAATCAAACTAATCAATTTTTTTTATGTTGGAGAATTGATTAGGTTAGTTTTGATCAGATAATTGAATTTGAACCAAACCAAACTCTCCTCAATTTTGATCCATCCAATTGACTTTTCTTAAAAGATAGTTCAATTTCAAAAATGAAAATTGAAATCCAAACTGAATCAATCTATTTTCATTAAAAAAAAAGAATCAAACAAAATCAAATTTAGTCATTTTAGTTTGTATGCTGATTCGGTTTGGCTATAAACACCCCTCAAGGGTTGACCAAAGTCCAAGCAAGTATGAGAAGAATTTGATTACAGGATCAAACAATTCCAAAAAAAAAAAAAATTAGTATCACTTGAGATATGATGCTTGTGCCTTTAGTTACTTTTTGTTATGTGATAGTTAATACACATTTCTTTTTAATCAAAAGATAAAGATAATTTTAGGTTAAAATAAATAATTAGTTTTTATATTTTTATTCGATTTGAATTTTATTCTCTATAATTTTTTTTATATTAACTTCTGTAATTTCATTTATTTAGATTTTGGTCTCTACAGTTAAGATATCAATCCTTCTATTTTCCATTCATTAAGTTTTAGTGAGTATAATTTCTATTCATTAAGTTATTGGTCCTAATTTTTTATAAAGAATAGGTTCTTATATATTACAGTATATATTGGTCCTAATTAAGCTATTGGCCCTAATTTTCAATTATTAAAGTATATATTGATTCCTAAAAGACTAAAATTTAAATAAGTAAAATTATAGAGACTTATATTCAAAAAAAAAAATTAAAGGATCAAAGTTTAAATTAAGTAAAATTATAAGGATTAATTATTTTAACCATAATTTTATTAGTGTAAGCATAAGTTGTGAAACATGAAACAATATGATTATCTCAGTACACCTAAAAGGAAGGAAAACCAATCAAATTTATAAAATAACATAAACAAAAGATAAGATGATTAACTGCCTCGTAGACAATTAACCGCCTATTTTTTAATTTTGAAAACAATTTCATTGTTGTTGGAGACAAGTCTATTTCCACATGCCATTTAAGTTTCACACATCAATATGATGTTGTTCTCATTTTTGCTTTAGCCTGATGGATCTTGGTTACTCCACTTCATCGAAATGCTTCAACGTTGGTTGTCCACCGTAGTTGTGAATACTTTCAAAGGCACTTTTATGGTCTACTGAGTAATAGGGAGATGAATATACTAAAAATATATGAAGAGAATGGTATCTCATTTTCTTTTATCATATGTCCCTATATAGAGAATTTTCTTCCCTTTCGGATGACGTTGTCTCGCCTTTCTTCAACTCATGATTACTTTGTTCATTCTATTGCTGAACTGACTAATCCCATAGTTACACACGTCCTTTTTGTAAAAAATTTGCTTGACTCTAAAGAGATATTTCATCTGTAGGTATTAGATACAAGTTGACCGGGCTATTCCGTGGCCCGTGACCCATGATCAACTCGTTAGCAACTAATCTTGGGCTCCACATGGATGTTTTAGGTCTACTTGCGGGCTTGCACCACTTTCAGTATAGTCCAGATGCAACTTTACAACTTACGCATTAGTGACGGAATGACTTAGTCATAAGTAAACTGAAATTCTAATATGATTAGTTGGACTTATAATGTCAAGAAGTTGAATTCTATTAGTGAATAATTTGTGAGAAGAGATTACATTAATACAATGATTATTTTGTAAGATTTTTATGCACAAAAAACTTAAAAATCTTTAAGCAAGAAAGGTCAAAATAAAAAAAAAGTCAAGAGTTAAAGGTTAATTTTTTTTTAAAAAAAAAGATGAAAGAATAATAAGACAAAAATTAAATAATAAATTAAGATATTAATGTCATTTTTTCAAGACAAATGAATATGGCTCAGATAGATACACTTGAATGCAACTTTAGATAAAGTGTATAAGACACATTGATAGCTTTGAATATAGAATAAAGGAAAATATTTTTTACATACCAAAAAGTCTCCACCATTTTTACACTAATGGTTACATCAGTATTTTTTTCTAACTGGTCACGTGAGTATATGTTAAATTTGACTTTGAAGGTCACATCATCAAATTTTTTTCCTCTCTCCTCTTGCTCATTTATTTAACCACTTTTTATATTAAATTAATTATTTTTTTTACACATAATTAACCATTTACGTTATACTTTTAACACTTAATATTTTTATACCTCTTGAAGGTTATTTAACTATATTTCACACTAAATTAATCACTTTTTTATATATTGTTAACCACTTAACATACACCTTTAACACTTGATATTTTCAAATCTCTTAGATGTCAATTAATCACTTTTTTACACTAAATTTGCTATTTTTTTAGACATTGTTGACCACTTAATCTACACATTCAACACTTGGCATATCTAAATCTCTTAAAGGTTATTTAACTACTTTTCACACTAAATTAACTATTTTTTTACACATTATTAACCACTTAACCTGCACTTTTAACATTTTTCATTTTCAAACCTCTAAAAAGTTAATTAACCGCTTTTAACACTAAATTAATCACTTTTTTATACATTGTTAACTACTTAACCTGCACATTTGAAAATGACAAATGTTGAAAGTGCAGGTTAAGTTGTTAACGATGTGTAAAAAGTAGTTAATTTAATATAAAAAGTAGTTAAATAACCTCCATCATGTTTTAAAATGTCATGTGTTGAAGGTATAACGCAAATGATTAACAATGTATAAAAAATAATTAATTTAATATGAAAAGTGGTTCAATAACTTCTAAGAGGTTTAGAAATATCAAGTGTTAAAAGTGCAGTATAAGTGGTTAATAATGTGTAAAAAAAGTTGTTAATTTAGTGTAAAAATAATTAAATAACTTCTAAAAGTTTGGAAATTTAAATGTTAAAGGTACAGTACAAGTGGTTAACAAGATATAAAAAAATAGTTAATTTAGTGTAAAAAGTGGTTAAATAACCTCTAAAAGATTTAAAAATGCTAAGTATTGAAAGTGTAGCGCAAGTGATTAATAATGTGTAAAAAAAGTAATTAATTTAATGTAAAAAGTAGTTAAACAACCTTCAATAGGTTTAGAAATTTAAATGTTGAAGTGCAACGCAAGTAGTTAACAATGAATAAAAAAATAGTTAATTTAGTATGAAAAGTGATTAAATAACTTCTATCATGTTTTAAAATGCTATGTTGAATGTGCAACGTAAGTGGTTAACAATGCGTAAAAAAGTAGTTAATTTAGTATGAAAAGTAGTTAAATAATATTCAGGAGATTTGAAAATGTCAAATGTTGAAGGTGCAGTACAAATGGTTAATAATATATACAAAAGTAATTAATTTAGTATAAAAAAAATGGTTAAATAACCTTTAGGAGGTTTGAAAATTCAACTGTTGAAGGTACAGTGCAAGTTATTAATAATGTGTAAAAAGATAATTAATTTATTATAAAAATTAGTTAAATGAATGAGCGAGAAAAAATTTGGTGATGTGGCATTCAAAGTGGAATTTAATATGCACCCACATGATCAATTGGAAGAAAAATGCCAAAGTGGCTTTAAGTATAAAAATAGTGAGAGTTTTTTAATGTGCAAATAAAAAAACTGTAAACAAAATTGTGCAACAATTTGATGAAAGAGGGGAAGGTGCCTTAGACGAAGGCCTTTCTCCTTATTTTTTTCATTAACTAAAATTAGTTAAGGTTGAATTATGACAACTTTTCAATATTAACTTAAATTTTTTTAAAAATATAATTAGGTTGAAAGATGATTTTTCATTATTGAAAAAATAATTCAATGAGACGTGGTTTAATTAAAAGGATTGAAAATACATTGATTCAAAAGGCTCGTAATTAATTTTTATTTTTTTTATTTATCCATTGATAGAAAATATCTACAAGTTCTCGTGATTTGTGATTTATGATTATTTAGATTGGCCCACTTTGAAGTAATAATTTTTTAAGTCAAGCTGAGTTAAAAAGAATTGTAAGTTGACATTTAGCTAGTCTAACCTAGTCTAATGTGGGCTGCAAGTTAATCAAGGTCGGCTCATTAGCTTAATATTTTTAAATTTTTTTTTGATGAAATCATTATTTTTTATAATATTTTAAAAATTTATTAAAATCAAATCTATCAACTTTTTTTATGTACGCTTAAACTAATTATATTCCTTTTTACAAGGTATCTAATTTTATTATTATACAATATAGATGTTATAATTAATAAATAATAAATTCATAAAGTAATAATTAGTAATTTGTAACACCATAAATTAATATCATATATTTATGTATATAATTACTCATATTATCATTAAAATCATTAAATTAGAGCATAGTTAATACTTTAAAAATATCACTTTTATGGTAAAAAAAATAACAATAAAAAAATCATCTTTAAGCCATGGAGCTTGCTTGTTTCGGACCACTCAATAATTGGGTTAGGCCAGGCTAGGAAAAACTTACAAAAAATGCATATTTTGCTAGCCTAGCCGATCCCATTTGTTGGATTATTCGACCTGGCTCATTGGACTCGACCCATTTTGACATATCTATTTATGACATACTTTCTTTGTTCATTTTTATTTGTAGTGTAAAATAGTTTTTATCTTAAAATATCTGTTATTTGAGAATACTAAAGAAGTATAATTAAAATTTTCTAACTTTACTTTTATATTTTAATAGAAAAAGAATTAGTAGAGTAAGTAAAATTAAGGAAGTGATAAAATATTAATGAAGTGAGAGAAAAGATAATTTAGTTATATTATACTATATTTCTCTACAATTGAGATTTGAGACTATTTAATAACTTTCTTAATTCATATACAATTATCTTAAATAATAGATAAAAGTAAACGTAGAGAGTATCTGACTTGAAAATAAAACAAATATAATTACCCCTTCACTTAAGTTTTTGTTTGGTATACTGTATAATCGATTGATAATATAATACAATTAATATTATCTAACTTTTGAAAACATTTGGATAACATACTTGATAGCATAATATCCGATCAAAATAATTTTATTTAACTTTAACCGTATAACAGATATGGATCAAATTATTTTATCTTATACAATCTTCTATAATTAAGGCTGACTAAAATTATTTTGATCGAATAAGTTGTTATACAGTATCTTACCCAAATATGAATCATATTAATTATATTATATCATCTGTCTTTTATATGATATATCAAACATAGCCTAATCTTTTTTAAACAATTGATCAAAAAAATAAAAAATGAAAATTAGAAAAGCCTATAAAACGCCCCGGCCCCGTTCAGCCAGGTCGATGTCTGGGTGATGCCGAGTCCCCTGTGGACTCGAGAAAGAGGAGGGAAAGTACAGTCACTCAAAATACCCTCTCCGCTCTAAATTTCATACTTCAACAATTAGTTTCACTGCTAATCCTTCTTCTTTAACTCTGCCAATCGCTCATATTCTCCAGTTTCGGCGTTTTAGCAAGAAGAAGAATAGGAAAAACATCACTTGCCGAGAAGTGTGAAGTGGTCCAAGAGAAGAGGCACCTCTAAATTAGCATTGCTCTCTTAAATCCTAGAATCACAGCAGAAAAGCGAAATTCACTCTGAATTGTCGACGTTTCGGAAAAGAGTGAAGCTAGGGTTCGAACTTGTTTCTGATTCCCCGTTTCTACTTCTGCAACACCAACATGAGTCCCATTCAGAATTTCGAGCAACATTCCCGTCGTCTCGTGGAGCCCGACCTCCGTATGCTCTCTCTCACAATTCAACATCTCCTGCATTTTCTTTTTAGTCTTTACTGTTTGATTGTCGATTGCAGCGTAAAAATGCATGATCATGGAAACATATTGGATACTTCATAATTCCTTTGAACTGTAGTTTCCTTTGCGATGTCTGTTTGAATTGTTTTGATTTATTTTTCTTTTCTTTTTTTATTATTTGGGTGGAAATAGCGATTCAGGCGAGGCTGCAGGTGGTGATGGAGGTACGGGATAGTCTTGAGATTGCTCACTCTGCCGAGTACTTGAATTTTCTGAAGTGTTACCTCCGGGCATTCTCTGCGATACTTCTGCAAATTACAAAGCCGCAGTTCGTGGACAATCCTGACCACAAGCTTCGGAATATTGTGGTGGAGAACTTAAATAGACTTCCTCATAGTGAAGTTCTCCGCCCCTTTGTCCAGGACCTCTTGAAGGTTGCTATGCAAGTGCTTACAACAGATAATGAAGAGAATGGCTTAATTTGTATCCGTATAATCTTTGATCTTTTAAGAAACTTTAGGCCGACTCTAGAAAACGAAGTTCAGCCATTTCTGGACTTTGTCTGCAAGATTTACCAGAATTTTAAACTGACTGTTAGCCATTTCTTTGAGAATGTGGCAATGGCTGGGGAAGATGTCAAGCCCATGGAGACTTCGCTCTCAGATCAAGGTATAAACACTGCCTCCGCCACTGGTTCTCAGCTTAACCCGAGTGCTCGCTCATTCAAGATAGTTACGGAGAGTCCACTGGTTGTGATGTTTCTGTTTCAATTGTATAGTCGTCTTGTTCAGGCAAATATTCCTCAATTATTGCCGTTGATGGTTGCTGCTATATCGGTTCCGGGCCCTGAAAGGGTTCCTCCTCATTTGAAAACTCATTTCATTGAGCTCAAGGGTGCACAGGTTAAGGTAAGTGCTTATTGAGAACATTGTCTAAATATTTTGGAAGATTTTGAATTAGGAGGTGTTTGGTAAGGTGGACATCTTTATATGTCAAGCACTTAGAAACTTATTTATAACTTATTTGGGTATGACTTATGCGATGTATATGAACATTGAAATCCCCATGTTGGTTATGACATATCAAAGATTAGGAACTTGGATTCCATATTTTTCATACTCAAATGTCACATAAATAGGTTCCCAAGTACTAGGGATATAGGATTTCCACTTACCAAAAGACTCCTTAACGACATCATTAGAACTTGTTGGACAAATAAGGTAAAGACCACATTTTATAATGTATACCACTTTTGCCTCTTTAAACGCCCAGCCAGTTTTGTTGCACGCTTGCTAGGATTTCTCTCAAATTCTCATCTGCAAAATATTGAAATTTAAGTGGGTTGCAAGTTACGGAAGGCAATGCTTTCAGTCCTAATTCTGTTGCTATTATTTCTTCCCTATCTTCTGCCCCTCTCTCTTTTCTGAGTCAGATTATGAAATCCTTTAAATTTGTCAATAACAGTGATTATAATAGGAAATAGAAACGGATGGGGAATAATTACATTGACCTGCAATTCCCCATTGCCCAGGACAATGAGGGTTGGGGCAACAATACCCGTCTTGCCTTGCCCATTTCATATTGACCAAGTATTGTGCATGCAATGTGGGCAGTTGTCCATTTCCATGTGTGTGCAACATGGGCAATATTGAAAACAGTGGAGCACTTAAAACCCATCCTCTGAATTTAGGCCAAATGAAATTGTGTTTTGTCAAACGCTTAGGAGAGCACAATATCAGTTACTTGCTTAGATACCATATCATGTATAGTTTGCATAAAATATGTGTCAGTTTTTTATTAGTCTTTTTCAATATATAGTTCTGAAATCATGTTTCAAGAGGTAAGTAATAAGAAACTTAAGTACGAGTAATTGACATTTTTTATTGTTGACCAATTTATTGATGATTTAAGTATTTAATGTCATGTTTTATGCTTGAAACATTTGGATTTAGGAGTCAGTATGAGTTTTGTTTTAAGAATGAGTTAAGTTTTCTTATATATTAGTTGTTTTATTTGCTTAAT
This sequence comes from Castanospermum australe, assembly GCA_019955255.1. Taxonomy (NCBI): domain Eukaryota; kingdom Viridiplantae; phylum Streptophyta; class Magnoliopsida; order Fabales; family Fabaceae; genus Castanospermum; species Castanospermum australe. The sequence continues at coordinate 67,814 of NSJW01000305.1, read as the reverse complement.
ACTATTATTTAAGACTATTTTAAATGGTATTAAGGATAAAATGCACAAACACTCTTTTAACTTTGAATGAGTTGTATGTTCATCTCTTCAATAAAAAAAAGTAATTAAATACTTGAATTTTGTAATTGATAATAAATAAGTTTTTCATTCAATATTCTGTTAATTTTAATTAATGACGTCTTTTAAATTTTTTTATTTTTTTTAAATAAAAAATAAAATAATTCTTAATTGTTAAGTAAATAAATCTATTTTAATTTTTAAAATTAAAGAAAAAATTTTGATTCCCAAAATTGAACCTAGAAATGAACCCCAACCCTGCGATGGTTTCCGTTTGATTTTCCCAAATCGCATTTGGCGATATTATCGCACCCCTATGGTTCGTACAAACATTCGAGAAAGATTTCTGCATGTGGAAGCCCAGACTCCATTCATGAAGAGATCCCAATCTTCCTTGACCAAGAAACTTCAGACATTCATCCTCCTCTTTCATCATCATTAATGGGGGGAGAGGTCATCTGTGCTGCTGCCAGAGCCCTGTGCATTCCCTTTGACAAAATGCAAGGTAGTAAGATTTGGAGGGAGTCAAGTTGTCAAGAGGGATGGCTCCATTTTATCAACTCCCGTGCATTCCATTTCTTCCCTGCATCTCCCCTTATCTTTTACGTTTTTTACCCTTCTGCAGCTTTCCTTATCTTCCACAGCTCCCCCCACTCAACAACACCACAGCACCATTAGCACCCGAATTATTTCATCCCTTCTCCTCTGAATTCTGTTTTTTAATTATTTATAAATTAAAATAAACTTATTTACATAATGATCTAAATTATTTTATTTTATGATTTATTTTAAAACAAATAAAAAAAATTTAAAAGACATCTGTTGAAGTTGACAGAATATTAGATGGAAGACTGAATTGCTATCAATTACAAAGTTCAAGTGTTTGATTGCTGTCAATTTTTGTTAATGGGGGGTGTATGTGCAAGTTGAAGGGGTGTTTGTGCATTTTACCCTAATATTAAGTATATTTAAGTATAAGTATAGTTTTCTTATATATTAATTGTTTTATTTGCATAGTGCTATTATTCCAGACTGTATTAAATAATATTAAATATAATTAATATGATGTGCCTGCGCTTCAATATTGCCCTGCAACTCGATGCACAATAAATAACTATATGTTGAAGATGGGGCTAATTGGCTAAGAGGTAAGGAAAAGGACACAACATGAGGGTGATGCATTTGGCATGTGGTGCACTTATAAATTCGTGTTAATAATTAGATTTTTTTTTTTTTAAATTGGACATTAAACAATTCTAAAGTGCAGTGAGGACATTTTCAGATTTTTTTAGTAGTAAAAGTTTTTTTCTTTTTGGTTACAATGGAGGCAATTAAGCTAAAATGGCACCAAGCAATCCCCAAAGGGAGGGGAGGTAAGTTAAAAGTGGAGGCAAAGTGGTCTCAGTGGAATTTGAACCGTGGATCAAGTAATCTCCAAAGCGAGTTGGTGCCACTTGAGTTTAGGCTCTTGGGTAGTAGCAAAAGATTTTATTGAGGAAGGAAGGAGAAGATTACAAAGAAGATGCTAAGATGTGCTCTACACAATAAAGAGGAAAAAAGGGATGCAAAGCTATGTTACAAAACCAAGAAACCTTTGGAACATTGATCTCTGTTTCCTAGGAATGTCCTTGGAGAAAGCATATTTCTATATAAACCAAGAATTGAACACCAGGATATGCGAAATGAACGAGTCCTGAACAGGCCTAAAAACTTGAAAATGGCATAATTGCAGTCTGATGATGTCAGCCCTCTGTTGTGTTCTACCCTTATTATTTTGATAAGTTGTAATGTTCCAAATGTGTAGTTGTGCATGTCATTGTGCTTATCTCTTTGCTTTATAGTAAAAGACAAGAACCAGGAGCTTTCCTATAGGCAAGCAGTATTTAAACTTTAGATAACTCTTTCAGATGTCCTTGGGAGAAACTGGCAAATGCATTTATTTCAAAAATCTTAAGAGGGTGAAGGAAGCAATGCTTATTACTCTACTCATTTCAATATGATAAGATAGCCCATTGTGTCCACAAGGATGTGGTGGCTTTACTTTGATAGCTAAACAGATGCAAAAACCTTGCATTTTTATTATGTCTCGGTGGTGTATTCAGTGTTACTAAAGTTATTCTCCAGCCAATGTAAAGAAGATGGATTTCTGTTGTAGAATTAATTTTGGAAACTAGAAGCCTCAATGCTGTGGCCACAAGATAGTGGGGATATATCCTATTTTATCATAGCTATTTGGGCATGAAATGTGAATTGAAAACACGGATTTCATCTATATGTTAATCTGTTTATTTTCTTCTCCTGATATCATCCATTATATGCTTATATAACAGTTTCATGTTTTTGTTATTGCAGACAGTTTCTTTTTTAACTTATCTGTTGAAAAGCTATGCTGATTATATAAGGCTGCATGAAGAAAGTATAGGCAAAAGCATTGTGAATTTGCTCGTAACATGTTCTGATTCTGTATCCATTAGAAAGGTGACACAATTGTTTCACATGCTTTTTCTTAATTGATTTTCTCTTTTTCTGATTTAAAGCAAAAAATGTTGGATGCAGGAGTTATTGATATTCCTGAAACATGTCCTTGGAACTGATTTCAGGAGAGGTTTGTTTCCTCTGATTGACACTCTACTGGAAGAAAGGTAACATTTCGACTTCTTCCATGAGGTTGATGCAGAATTTATTTTTTGGTTGAGTGAAACTGTCTGAGTTTTGGATGGTCACTAGATATTGAGTGAAGAAAGATTAATTTAAATCATATCATATGAGCTATGTTCATATCAGAAACTCATCTATCAATTTTGTTAAGAGTCATTATTAGGCTTGTTTAATATTTTATGCTTGTGTAGCTTCTTAAATTATGCTTCTGGATTTGAGTCCCCAATGTCAAGTGTTTGGGATCTTAGCAAGAAGTAAAATTGTAGTTACAATGGTAGTTGTGCAGATCTTAATCCATTATTGTTAGGAAGAGTGAGAATTTAACAAAAAATACAGAGTCTTAGGGTAACTTTGCTCCCTTAAGAGGAAATAAAACTTACTAGCAATACAACTGCATTGAACATTCTCTTATTTTACAGTTATTCAAACTTTTAGGGTTCTAGTTGGAACTGGGCGGGCATGCTTTGAGACATTGAGGCCGTTGGCTTATAGTCTTTTGGCAGAGATAGTTCATCATGTTCTCCAAGATCTCTCCTTACCACAGGTATGTATTTTCTTTTCATTTCATCTTATCTAAGGTGGGAGTTATTTGTTGCATTAGTAATTTCTTGCAGAACATGCAAGTTCAGCTATTTTTTTTTTTAATTTTATATTTATGTGATCACAATTAGTTGTTTTACTAATTACATTATAATATAGTCCTAGATTATTATTTGTTTTACAAAGAGCACTGTATCATTAAACTAATCATATAACTTTGTCAAATTAAAACAAAATAAATATTGAAACTATATTGTAATTCAACCAAAGGTCCAAACGTATGGTTGGAAACTTAAATTTGATGGGTAGATATTGTTAATAATCGCACGAGATTAAACAAATACTATGATTATATAACTTGGCCGACTATATCATACCCATATGATTATATTCATTACTTGCCTGAATAAATCTTACAAGAAATGATTTGTCCATAGAGTTTGGAGTAATTTCTCATAATTTAGAGGTTTGTGAGGAGTAAAGAAGGGATGGTTCTCTGTCAGCGTGCAATGTATGCAGTGATTTGGTGCCGATAATTGGAGAGGATTGCCAGAATTTTCAAGGATAATATTTTGCTTTTTCCTCTTGTATGGGATAAAGTGTTCTTGTTAGCTTTTTTGTGATGCTCAGCCACTAACAGCTATTTTGGAGGGTTTCTTTGTTGGATATAAGGAAAGATTGGCAAACTTTGCTTGCTTGATGTGTTTTTTCTGATTTTTATATGTTTTCTTTTTTAGGAGGATATTGTATCCGTTTTATAGTATTCCTTTCTTTCTGTTCTTCAGTAAAACTTCTTCTCTCATTTTGGAAAAAATATCTCACAAGAAATTAATGATAACACCAATAATGAAAATTTTAAGTAAGAATATATGTTTTATATTGACACATAAAAAAATAGTAGAAAATAAAAACAAGAAAGAGATACCAAATAAAAAATATATCATGAATTTAAATATGCTTTGTACCTTTAATTTATTAAATTAGTAAAAAGACAAATATAGCTGGAAAGGGTGGGTTACAAGGGTTCTATAATGGAAAGTAGTATCTCCTTGGAGTTAAATTGATAGATTTCTTCGGACACTTTTGCCCACATAATATATGTGTAATATTTCACTGACTAAAAAATAGTTCTTTTTTTTTTTTGGTAGTCAATAGAAATTTGGGGGGAAAAATTAAAACATTTTATGGGGGCAAGATGATAATTATATATACATTCCTTGGAAATCGGTTTTAGTTAAGTGGGGACAATTGCTTGCAGTCTTTTATAAGCTAGATCCGCCACTGGAAGGGAATAAAAAGTACCCGAGTTCAATAAGAAATGAAAAGATATTATAATCTTTTACTGCACATTATTTTTTTTTTTTCATAATAGTGAATTGTTTTTTAATCGCTAATGTTTTATTTTCCTCATTGATGGTTGTTTTGCATTGTCTTTCTGTTGTTTACTACAGATGTCTTTCGAAGGTGATGTGGATCACATAAATTTAGTCTTATTTAGACCTGATTTTTACTGATTTGAATTCTATAGGGCTGCAGTTGTCACGAATTATTTACTTATTCTCAAGTAATATGCATGACGCTTCATTATCATTTAGCATCCACACCACTTGTGCTCGCTTGATGTTGAATCTGGTGCGTATCTTAACTCTGTTGTTCATAATATAGTTGATTTTATTTATTCTCTGAAGGAGCTTTTGATGATTACCTCCTAGGGATTTGTTGAAACTAGTAAGCAAAATTTGGTAATGATGTGCGTTGAGTTCTGTTATAACAGCATGTTATTACCTTTTTTGCTTCGGCAATTGGGATATAATTGTTTATTTGGTGCGTCTATGGTGTTTTTCTTTTGTGTCCCTCCCCTCTCCTTCTCTCTAAATAAAAAGAAATTTAGGAGTTGTTAGGTGATTAAATTCATGAAGCATTCTCATGTTATGCCCTTTTCATTGGATTTAGGTGGAGCCAATTTTTGAGAAAGGCATTGATCTACAGTCTATGGATGAAGCAAGGATCCTATTGGTCTGTGTGCTAGATTTTAAAATTTTGGTAGTCTTTTGGACTTCATCTCTTCTGGGAATGACATGTAGTATTTTCCTCTGTAGGGCCGCATTCTGGATGCTTTTGTTGGGAAATTCAGTACTTTCAAGCATACAATACCCCAGGTTATTTGTGATTACTTTAGAGATTCTGATGGTTTCTAACAATTAACTTACATTACTTGTGAATCTGTAGTTTCATTAATATGAATTGATACTAACCTTTCTTTGGGATGCGTCTGGTCAACTGCTTGACTGCTGGTTTCAGTCTTTCTGCTTCAAATACATAACTTACATTACTTGTGAATCTGTAGTTTCATTAATATGAATTGATACTAACCTTTCTTTGGGATGCGTCTGGTCAACTGCTTGACTGCTGGTTTCTGTCTTTCTGCTTCAAATACATATGCTACATGTCTTACAATGTGGACTTGGTTGGATAAAAATATCTTGTCTGCATATGCTTTTTGTATTGCTATGTAAACAACTCTTTTGTTAATACTCTGTAGTGTGTGAATATCTGAACTCTGACGTGGACTTTATGTTCCTAGTATGCTGTTAACATCATTTTCTTATATGTATTCACAGAGAGAGAGAGAGAGAGAGAGAATGGGGCGTTAATTAGATTGGTTTAGTTGGTGGCTTTTGGCATGCCCTTGGTTATCTTTTAGTCTTCTAAATGTTTAAATAGGTCTTGTAATACGTCAGTTAGCTCAAGATAAATTGGATGGTTGTGTTGTTCTTTAGATTGAATAGGCTTAATATTCTTAATAAGAATATTGGTTGTTTATAATATAATTGACATCTGACATTTAGAAGGTTTATATTATATATGTATATTTGAAGTAGTGTCCTGTTATCGTTCTTAAAAGTTGGAGCCCCTTGACTCAGTTTGACTATGCATTAAAAAGAAAGAAGATAACTCCAATTTATTCATCTCAATGAAATGGGAGCAACTGTTGACTTCTCTGGGTTTTATTACCATGTTCAGATATTAAAATTTCTGCTCCAGATTGTTTTCCTTTCCTCCTATGCTAAATTTCCATCTTTCTGGGAAGGCTGTGTCTATGTAGAAGTCGTTTTATGTCACCTGCTTGCTTGATTATTGATCTGAAGTTGTTCTGCAAGCTTTGCCTCTGTACAATCAATTGACATTGCACTTGGGCTGCTTCTGATTAAATATAGCTAATTAGTTTTGTATTGTACTCTAGTATTTGATGCTGTGTTTCTTCTTAACCTGTTGATAATATCATGTTTCCTTCTGTTGGTAGCTTTTGGAGGAAGTTGAGGAAGGAAAAGATCATGCTACCTTGAGATCAAAACTTGAACTGCCTGTGCAGGTTGTTAGACAACTTTTCTTTGAGAAGTATTTTAAGCTATGTAATAACATTTGATTATTATCTCCGCATTTGAATGGTATCAGTTATTTGCTTAACTTTATACTATGTTTGTAACTTTTGGTTGGAAAGAAACAAAGAAATATAACTCACTGGTATAGAAAGGAAAGAAATGAGGAATTTGGTGAACAATTATTTGGTTTGCATTGTTTTTAAGAAAAACGAGAGAAACTGCTTATTCTTTGTTTGCCATTATGGCAGAAAGTAAAGGAAGACATTGATATTTTGACTTCATCATAATGCCCTTTACACACTAAATTTACTTGATCACTTTGGTAATTGCTTGGGAACAATTTATTATCTTATAAAAAGTTGTCCATTTGCTGATAACTGAGAGTGGAATGGAGGAGAACATAAAAGAGTGGAGAAAAATTCTCTGTGAAACTAAAAGGAACTAACCATATATATCTTTATATTGAGAACCATTGAGGCTATTTTCTTAATTAAAAAAGGGGTCATTTTATTTAAAGGCCATTTTGACAATAAGTTAGATTTTTGGTCCACGATCACATGGTATAACATTAAAATCATGCTTTTTTGGTTAACTGTGAACCACCACATTCTATATTGAAATCACTGATAGACATGAACAGTTTTTCAACTTTTTTGTCTCGTCTATTAGAATGATCAATTCTTCATTATAAACCTGTGTGCTTCTTTCATACAAACTTACCCACTTTTGAAGTTTTTAGGAACTCTGTTATATTGGGGTTTTGTTCCTTCCATTTTATTTCTTGTTTTTACTAAAACTCAGAATATAGGAACTGTCCATCTTTTAATTTTTTCCTGTTTATTTTGCTTTCTTCCTCTTCTTTTTGTTCTTTTTCTTAAACTTGTAAACATCATGCCATGCTCCTGGATGCTAGTGCTTATTTCTCTCCGATCAAACAAAATGATATGAGAAAATTACTGGTCCTGTATGAGACAATAATAGTTCTGCTCTCTTTCTCTAGCTGTTTTTTAGAATATCTTATCCTCCTTGCTTGTACTCCCTCTCTTTACAACAGAGTCTTATTTTATCTGGAAAAAAATTCAATACTACTGCGTTTAACAATAACATGCTTCCCAGTTAGGCTTGGTATATTCGATTTCAACAATTGTTTTCATCTGGATTTTTATAATAACAAAAACAATTTTTTAGCTTAAACTTTTGTGTTTCCCTGCTCAGTATTGTTTTCCCTGAACTTAATATGGATCAAATGTTTTTTTCAACAAAAACTTGATAATTTAATTCAAATTTTAATGTTTGCCACTTTGCCATGTTCAATCAAAAGGAATGTGTCTTCAACTCTTTGTTTTGACTAGAAGGAAATAAAACCATTTTCAATCCTCCGTAAGGTTATTAATGCAATGTACAAAGTTCTCATTTGTTTTGTTGCACTATCATGCATGTCATTGAGTTAAAATAATATAATTATTATTTGTTCTGCATTGGTAAGGTACTATTTTCTTTGCCATTATATGAGTTTTGCTTGCTTTGACTCTGGCCTGCGTTTGCTTTGCAGGCAGTTCTGAATTTGCGGGTCCCTGTAGAGCATTCTAAGGAAGTTAATGATTGCAAACATCTGATTAAGGCATTAGTAATGGGTAATTAATTTCCTTAAACCTTCTGTGGTTCCTTGTCTTTATTTTTCTACAATTTTGAGTGTCAAGTCACCAACTAGTTTTGATGCCTTTTTTGTTTCTTTTTCCTTTTTGACTGATAAATATGCCCATTTTCTATTATATGGTTAAAATTTTATGGCTTTTTATACTTTCAGGAATGAAGACCATAATATGGAGCATCACACATGCACATTACCCTAGATCTCAGGTAATCAAACCCTTTGCATAATAATACCTGTTTGTGAATCCCCCCTCCCTTTGTATAATGTTTCTTATGAGATTTTTCCTATCCGTAGGAACATTACAGGCGCTTGTATTACCATCATCTAATTTACCACCACCTCAAGCATTAAAGGGCATGAGAGAAGATGAGGTACTACATAATACAGATAGGCTGGTTAGCTCTAGCATTGGTTTTTAACTTTAATTATCCGAAGTCTTGTGTAGGTCTGGAAAGCCTCAGGTGTTTTGAAAAGCAGTGTGCACTGCTTAGCACTCTTCAAGGAGAAGGATGAGGAAAGGGAAATGCTTAATCTCTTTTCACAGATTTTGGCTATCATGGAACCTCGAGATCTTATGGATATGTTATCTCTCTGTATGCCTGAGCTTTTTGAGTGCATGATCTCCAACACTCAACTTGTCCACATATTCTCCACCTTTCTTGCAGTCCCCAAAGTGTATCAGCCTTTCGCTGATGTGCTGGTTAATTTTCTTGTGAGCAGCAAACTTGATGTCTTGAAGCACCAAGATTCACCTGCCGCGAAACTGGTTTTGCATCTCTTTCGGTTTATATTTGGTGCTGTTGCTAAAGCACCTTCAGATTCTGAACGAATTTTGCAGCCTCATGTGCCTGTTGTAATGGAATTTTGCATGAAAAATGGTACTGAAGTTGAAAGACCTCTTGGTTACATGCAGTTGCTTCGTACAATGTTCAGGGCACTTGCAGGATGCAAATTTGAACTTTTGCTGCGGGACTTGATCCCCATGTTGCAGCCCTGCCTCAATATGCTGTTGACTATGCTGGAAGGGCCAACCGGGGAAGATATGAGGGATCTTTTGCTGGAGCTCTGCTTGACCTTGCCAGCCCGTTTGAGCTCTTTGTTGCCATACCTTTCTTGTCTTATGAAGCCTCTGGTATTCTGTCTCAAGGGAAGTGATGAACTAGTCAGTCTAGGTTTACGAACACTTGAGTTTTGGGTTGATAGTTTAAATCCTGATTTCCTTGAACCTAGTATGGCCAGTGTTATATCTGATGTGATTCTGGCCTTGTGGTCTCACTTAAGGCCTGCTCCTATCCTTGGGGTGCAAAAGCATTGCAGCTTCTTGGCAAGTTAGGTGGCCGAAACAGACGCTTCCTCAAAGAGCCTCTGGCACTTGAGTGCAAGGAGAAACCTGAGCATGGGTTTCGCTTTGATTCTGACATTTGAGCCTGCAACCCCATTCTTGGTGCCACTTGATCAGTGCATAAATCTTGCTGTGACAGCTGCTGTAATGCACAGAAATGGTGGTATGGATGCTTTCTATCGGAAGCAGGCTCTAAAGTTCCTGCATGTTTGCTTATCATCTCAGCTCAATTTGCCAGGAACTGTTGCTGATGAGGGATATACATCCAAGCAGCTGTCTGCATTGTTGCTTTCTACAGTTGATCAATCATTACGCAGGTCTGAATCTGATTCAACAGATGTACAGGTTAGTTTGGTATTGTTGTAGTAATTTTTCATATCCTAAAACCTTTTACCACCACCTATGAATTGTGATTAATGTGTAGAGGTACTTTTTGTTCCTCATATTTCATGGATCACTCCTCCATGAACCATTCTAATCAAATTCATACTGGCTTAACTTGATGATTTCAGATGCTTATTTCTTCAACTTTCTGTTCCTGTCCTCTCCAATCTTTTAATTTTATTACAAGACTTGCATATATTGGATGGGTTTATGCTATGGAATATTTATTGTTCCTGCAATAATATATAACACCTCATTTCAGGCTGACTTAGGTGTAAAGACAAAGACCCAACTTATGGCTGAGAAGTCTGTTTTCAAGATTCTATTAATGACTGTCATTGTTGCCAACGGCGAGCCAGATGTAACAGATCCCACAGATGATTTTGTAGCTAATATATGTCGCCATTTTGCAGTGATACTTCATATTGATTCTTCATTTAGTAATGTTTCAACTACTGCACTTGGAGGCTCATCAATCTCAAATAATGTTAATGTTGGTTCTAGGCAAAAGACTAATGGTTGTTCAAATCTGAAGCAGCTGGACCCTCTAATATTCTTGGATGCTTTAGTTGATATACTAGCAGATGAAAACAGGTTCCATGCAAAAGCTGCTCTTGGTGCTTTAAATTTGTTTGCAGAAACACTTGTTATCCTAGCTCGGTCAAAACATACTGATTTAATAATGTCCAGAGGGCATGATACACCAATGATTGTCTCTAGTCCATCAATGAATCCTGTATATTCTCCACCCCCGAGTGTTCGTGTTCCCGTATTTGAACAACTGTTACCCCGTCTTCTGCATTGTTGCTATGGACTTACATGGCAAGCACAAATGGGAGGTGTCATGGGACTGGGTGCTTTGGTTGGGAAGGTCACTGTTGAGACTCTGCCATTTTCAAGTAAGGATTGTGCGTGGTCTGATATATGTCCTTAAAAAGCTTCCCATATATGCTAGCAAGGAGCAGGAAGAGATAAGTCAAGTGCTCACTCAGGTACTTCGAGTGGTAAATAATGCTGATGAAGCAAATAGTGAGGCACGGAGGCAAAGTTTTCATGGAGTTGTTGATTTTCTTGCTCAAGAGTTGTTCAACCAGAATGCATCTATTGTTGTGAGAAAGCACGTGCAGTCATGCTTGGCATTTTTAGCTAGCCGGACTGGTAGTGAGGTGTCTGAATTACTAGAGCCATTGTATCAGCCTTTACTCCAGCCTCTTACAATGCGGCCACTCAAGTTAAAGACTGTTGATCAACAGGTATCTTTATTCTCTGATGGCTATTTATTTGATATTTCTATGAGCCTCTATCCATATATTAGTTGACTTGATTATATCTTGTGTAGGTCGGAACGGTTACGGCATTGAATTTTTGTCTAGCCTTGAGGCCACCGCTTCTCAAGTTGACTCCAGAGTTAGTTTCCTGCAAGAAGCGTTGCAAATAGCGGAGTCTGACGATAATGTGTGGGTTGCGAAGTTTATCAACCCCAAAGTGATGACATCATTGACTAAACTTCAAACAGCTCGCATTGAGCTGCTGTATACAACAATGGCATGGGCTGATTTTAAGACTCCAAATCATTCTGAATTGCGTGCAAAGATTATTTCAATGTTTTTTAAGTCTTTAACCTGTTGGACACCGGAAATTGTTGCTGTTGCAAAGGAGGGACTGCGACAGGTATAATTACCTTTTATAATTTATAGTTCCTGCTTCTTCATTGGCTTGATCATGATCTATGCACAGAAGTACATATCTCCCTAATGAAGTATGTTCAGAATTGTGGCTATCCTCTATCATATATATATATATATATATATATATATATACTTGTATTTGAAAGCTTAACATCTGTTGTGTTCATAATCATTCATTTGTGATTATGTGGTCCATTACAACAAGAACAACTAAGCTTTATCTCATGGACCAAACAACGCCATTGGGCTCTATCAAAAACTAAAATTTCAATAAGTCCATTTAGCATAAGGTCTTTTTAATGGTATCTCCTAAATCTTTAGTCGGATTATCTTCTATTTGATCCACTTTTCTTCAGTGGAGCCTTTGTTGGTCTTCTCCTCATATGGCCGAACCACCTTAGGCAAGTCATCTATTGAGGTGCTACTTCAACTCTCTCTCTCGAATATACTATTACACTCAGAGCAATTAGTAGCAGTCAAAGTGAAGCAGAGCTTGCCCGCTCTTGAACACTCGTGGGGGAATGTTTAACCATTGCGGTGCTTCACACGCAATTCTACAAATATCCTGTTTTAACGGCACTAGAACCCACTTGAACTGCACAAAATTACAAACTTTTAGGTCTTTGACTTTCAATTGCACGCACTGAACTAGGGCTCGGCGTTCAATTGCAGCCATAAACATCGTTAGGGGTGGGCAAAAAAAATTCTAAACCAAACTGAACCATTAAACTGAACCAAATTGAACCCAAAAAAACTGAACTCTTCAAATTGGTTTATAAACCAAACTGGTTTGTTTTGTCAAAACAGTTCAGTTAATTAAACTTATGTAATATCCAGTTAACCATATATATCTAAACCAAACCATATTATTTAAAAGATGTCTTATACCATTCCTCTCATCGCCATTCGATGGAAGCGCCACTAGGTGGTTTCTATCTTCATCTTCTCCTTTATACCATTCCTCTTACTTTCTTAAATCATTGTCTCTGTTCTGAAATCCAATTCTCTACCAATTTGGGACACTACGTTGGAGTTGTTAGAGCACGGCATCGTATTGATTGTTGAAGAAAGCGGTTATCTCCGAGCCAAGGTTCATCTGACATGCAAAGTACCAATTTTGCCTATAATTATGACATTGATTTATTGGGTTGGTTTCCTCGATTTGGGTTTTGCTTTTTATTTTGCTTTTCTAGCCTTGGATTTTGAATTCAGAGGCAGGGTATGATTTCTTATGCTGACAGTTTTGGGGACTTGAATTTTTTAATCTACTTGTAGTTATTCATTTGCTATGATTACAATGCCCAATGGCGACCTTGTTTTGGAGTGAATTTGGGGCTTTTTGTGGATTGCTTGAACGCCCTTGGTTCTTGGTTTGTCAACCGTGATTCAGATTTAATATCCAAAAACCAGTGAACTGGATTGAAAAATCCAGTTTATAAGGTTTGGTTTTTTCTTTATAAAATAAAAATGGTTCAATTCAGTTGTTTTTTGAACCAAATTTTCAATTCAATTCAGTTTGGTTTGGTTTTTTAAACAAAACTGAACCATGCACAGGCCTAAACATCGTTGCAGCTTTGTTTCACACTCAACCAGTTTCGCACACAGCTCCTTCAGCCTAGAAGGTGTAGTTCCCTGTTTTTGCACTCAACACAGCTCCTTTCACGCGCAGCTTCTTCCTATTTCTTAAACAGGCCATGTTTCCTATTTCTCAAACAACTTTGTTATTGCTACTTTAAGTTTTTTCTAAATGATACTTTGACTAAGATAAATGATGAATGCGTCTTGAGTTTTAAGTCATGAGACTTTGTTTATGGTATAAGTTTTAAAACTATTAGGATTATCAATTATGTGTTTTTTACATATTTTTGAAGTTTTTTTTATTACAGCTGCTTTCTTTAATGTAGCTCCATAGCAGTTGCTCCATGATCCGCTTTGCTGTTATAACATTTTTTGAGGTGGCCACTTTGTGCTGCGTATTGCCATTAACTACTTTGGTTATACTTACTTTTTGCTCATTCCATCAATATGTATATATAGGGGACATATCTAGTGAGATGAGTGGTTTATTGTGAGAGAAGAGTAAATCTTGACCATTACATCTTGCATGAATGTTTAAGATTAAAACATAAAGTCATGTGACTTTTTTAAGTGGTTATGAGTCTTTTCAGTACAATCTAATCCTAACCATCCATGTAGGATTTAATGGTTAGTATTTACTCTTATCACCTCTCAATAAAAGAAGCTCTCACTCATATATATTGCTTATGTATCAATATATAGTGCTGTTGTGGTGTAGTGTTAACTAACCAAATGGTATTGTTACTAATGATACCAAGTTTTTAGTTGATAGTCTTGGGCTCATGTGAGGTATTGTGCACTTTTGTCCATTGGATTGGGCTTCATATGTTTGTCCTTAAAGGTGGCTCCCATAGGGGAGTGGGATTCACCTTTATATGTCTTAAGACTATCTAAATTTTACTTGATTTGGGACTTTGTGAGTTGTGGTCTAGTTATAGCCCCCCAATTTGAGGAAGTCTTGTGGTCTTGTCATTACTCTGGGCCATTGGTAGAGCTTTCTTGCTGCTAAGGCTGGGTCAATTGGGGTTGTTGGTGGAGCATACACATTGGCAAGGGGTTTATGCAAGATTATGTGGTGGGTGGTGGGGTGATATGGCTTGTTGTTCCCATAGACAGCGCCACCGACAATCTCTAGTTTTTAGTCGATATTCATGGGCAGGCCTCACATTTTGTCCTTACTCCTTAAAAGGTGCCTCATGTGGGGGAGTGGGGTTCCCCTTTCTAAGCCTCAAGACTTTCTTGGCTTTACTTGATGTGGGATTGTGTGTGAGTTGTGGTCTCGTCAATTACAATTGTATATGTGTTTCAGTGTTTACATGCATGCTTTTATTAGATTTATTTTTAAGCTCATTTTCTGCTTCGTCACTATGTCACTTTGGTTATTAATCAAAGGATGCCCAAAGAACTTCTGCAAAACAGCCTTAGGCCCATATTAGTCAATCTGGCACACACAAAAAATCTCAGCATGCCTCTTCTGCAAGGCCTAGCCCGCCTGCTTGAACTGTTGTCCAATTGGTTTAATGTTACCTTGGGTGGCAAACTTTTAGAACATCTAAAGAGGTGGCTGGAGCCTGAAAAGCTTGCACAAAGTCAGAAGTCATGGAAAGCTGGTGAAGAACCAAAGATTGCTGCAGGTTTTGCATTTATGGTTTAACATATTTAATATAAGTGTTGCTGATGCAACTTCCTTAGCTCATACATCACTGATGACATCATTCTCTATTGATGCAGCTATAATTGAGCTTTTTCACTTGCTTCCTGCTGCTGCTTCAAAGTTCCTTGATGAACTTGTATCCTTGACTATGGATTTGGAAAGAGCTCTTCCCCCTGGACAAGTGTACAGTGAAATTAATAGTCCATATCGCCTTCCACTTACAAAATTTTTAAATTGATATGCATCCATTACAGTTGATTATTTTCTTGCTCAGTTAAGTGAACCAAAATACTTTAGGCGGTAAGTTTTGGAATGCTGAACTTCAATTACTCTACTATATAAGATTGGATGCTGACTTTGTTTCCTTGCTTCATGTTTGTTGCTGTAAATTCAGTTTTATGTATGTAATTCGTTCAGAACCCGGCCAGCCATTGAGAGATGAACTTGCAAAGTCACCACAAAAGATACTTGCAAGTGCCTTCTCTGAATTTCTGCCAAATTCTGATGTAGCAATGGCACCTGCATCCACAAGTACACATACTAGTTTATTAGGTGAAGAGAGCCTTGTTTCTCCTTCAACTGATGCTTCTAATCCACCTGCTGCTCCTCCCACTGCAACTGCTGATACTTACTTTCAGGGCCTAGCACTTATAAAAACCTTGGTCAAATTAATCCCTGGCTGGTTACAAAGTAATCGTTTTGTGTTTGATACATTAGTATTTGTTTGGAAGTCACCTGCAAGAATAACCCGACTACAAAATGAACAGGAGCTGAACCTAGTGCAAGTAAGTATAGGCAAGCTCAATTTAGTTATTGCTTTCATCATTGTCGATTGCTAATGTAAGTAAAGGCTTCATCAATATTTCTTGTTTCTTTCTTTTTAGTGATTGCATCAACAATTCAATTTCATGGCATCCTTAAGATATTTGACAGTTTTTAATTGTGTACTTTGCTTTTGATTTCATCATTTTGTTTCTTAATTAAATTGCAAAAGAGTGTAGAATAACAGAAGGCATGTGCTTTGGATGCTGAATTGTCAGAGTCTAGCTGTTTGCTCAGTGAAGGAGATGCTGGTCATGCCAATGCCATTTGATTTGACAAACAGCAATATGTGTGTATTGAATTTGTCATGGACCAACTATCCAAAAAGTTTAAGTTGTTAAGTGAAAGCACATGAATGGTTTTATATTTTTAACATGCTCCTCACGCAAGAGCCCTTTGGGCTTGAAGCGTGGATAATGCATAGGCCCACCTTACCTTGTGCTAAATTCAACTATCGAACTCTTGACCACTTAGTTGTAGAGGCTCTAATACCATGTCATGAACCAACTATCCAAAAGCTTAAGCTGTTAGGTGAAAGAAAATGAATGGTTTTATATCTTTAACAAAATTCTTCAACTTGAGATTTTTTTTTAATGGCTCAGTTTCTTTCAGCAATTTGCCCCCTTGTTGACACTTGACATGGGTTCATTCTTTTGATGATATGAGAAATATCATATTTCGGAAGGGGGGAATAATGATTAGATATTTATCACTATTAACATTATCACTGGCTTTTCAAAACCTGCGTTTTTAAGGAATCTATTGCCCTTTGTGAATTTTGATTGCTTTGTGGACAAAGCATGTATGTAGATGTTGGCACATCACTAAATTTTAGTTTGGACTTTACTTTTTAGATTTAGCATTTCCAGCTTAGAGCCCTAGACCAAGCTGTTTGTGCTGATTTTGATGGTTTATTTATTACAACTATTTTTTTCTCCAATTATGTTGGCATTCATCATGTCATTATTTAATTTTTCACTTTTTTCTTTTAAATTTAGACCATACTAATTAGAAGCTCATTTTTCTTAATAAATGAATCCGAGGTTATGTTACATTTAATATCATTTCCAAGTTGTTCATTCTGCAATTGTAACTTAGCACACTTACTATGCAAAGTTGTCATTAGAAAATGAATGTGTATGGTACTGTATCCATTATCTGCATGTAGTTTTTCCATTTATGATTGTTACTCCTATCATTGTCTCTAGTACATCCTGTGTTTTCTATTATGACTTTTATATTATTGTATGCATGGTATTTGAAATTTTTAACTCCTTGTTCAAATGCTGATTTTACTTTATTTTTCTTTTGGTTTCTCTCGGTTGTCTCATCCCATCTTGTTTTAGTATTTTTTTTTTAAATTTTACAAATCTTTTTATTGTAAATTTCTTGATTTGTCTTTGCCTTTAAAGTGGATTGACATAATGAATGATGCCATCTATTTTGGCTGGTTAACTTGTTTTCATGGTCATTATGGAATTGCAGGTTAAAGAAAGTCAATGGCTTGTCAAATGCTTCCTTTATTACTTGAGGCATGACAAAAATGAAGTGAATGTTCTCTTTGATATACTTACCATATTCTTATTTCATAGTCGTATTGACTATACATTCCTGAAGGAGTTTTACATCATTGAGGTACTTTATAGTTAGATCCCAATATTGTCTGGTAAGATCTCAATTCTTTCTTATATTTGAGTCATATGCAAACTGTCTTGGTACCTTTCAGGTTGCAGAAGAATACCCACCCAGCATGAAAAAGGCCCTCCTGTTACATTTTCTGAACCTTTTTCAATCAAAACAACTTCGTCATGACCATTTGGTGGTTGTAATGCAAATGCTTATTCTTCCAATTCTTGCACATGCCTTTAAAAATGGCCAAAGTTGGGAGGTTGTTGATCCTGCTATTATAAAAACAATTGTTGATAAACTTCTTGATCCTCCAGAAGAGGTATGTCCTGATACTATGTGGAATTTCTTATTTGGCTCTGCTTTTAAGTCTTCATGTTTCAGTGTCTGTGATACAACTTTTTTTAGTTTGTATATTTTTCTCTATGCATCATGTCACACTTCTGTAGGTTTCTGCTGAGTATGATGAGCCTTTAAGAATAGAACTACTGCAGCTTGCCACTTTACTTCTTAAATATCTCCAGAATGATCTCGTCCATCATAGGAAGGAACTGATAAAGTTTGGGTGGAATCATCTTAAGCGTGAAGATACTGCAAGCAAACAGTGGGCATTTGTGAATGTTTGCCATTTCTTGGAGGCCTATCAAGCCCCAGAAAAAATAATACTTCAGGTTTGGAAACTTGGACTTTTATGAAGATGTTCTTTACTTAATTGTATCTTGTAAACGTGAGGGTTAGCAGGGTTAGTTGTTATCTGGATGGTTATGTGGAATATTTTATTTCTTATGGAAAGGCAAAGTTCCTTCTGATCACTTGGGAATACTTATAATTTAAAATTCAATGCCTACTGTGAAAGTGTAACCTCAGAAGGGGGATACAGTATCCTCCTAAGAACCTGTTGGAGTCAGGGCTACAAAACCTTAATGTAAGGAGGTATAGATGGTTAGATGTGTTAGAATATATTTAGAATATCTTTAGAATATATTGTGGAATCAATTAGTGTTCTAATTGATGAAGCAATTTATGAGTCATATCATAATTTTATTATATTTCCTGATTATTTTCTTATTAGATTAGGGTTACTAGAATATAAATAGAGGTTAACGCTTTGTCTTTTGTAATATATCAACACATCTAATATATTTATCACATTGTTCTCTATTCTCCTTTTTTCTTTCTCCCTATCTTTTACCCTATAATTTCAACATGGTATCAAAGCGGTACTATCCGCCTTGAGAGTGTCCATGCTTTCCGATGTGTCGAGATCTGTGGAACTCCTTTGTAAATTCTCCTTTATTGTTTTCTCAACCCATTCTCTCATCTATTTTCTCTGTTTTTTTACTGTTTGACTCTTTTCCAATACTAGCATAGCATTGAGGGGGAGTGTTAATGATAGTGGTGACTTTTCAATACCAGTGTTCATGATGTTATCTTCCTATCGACAATCATTCTGATGGTGATTTCTTTCCCACTGATGATCATACCAGTGGTGACATCTCTTCAATGTTAGTGTTTGTCATATTATTATCTTCCCATCGACGATCATTTCGATGGTGATTTCTTTCCCACTGATGAGTTATATCAGTGGTGACTTTTCAATACTAATGTTCTTGATGTTGTTCTCTTCTTATCCACGATCATTCCTATAGTGACTTCTTTCCCACTGATGAGTTATACCAGTAGTGACATCTCTTCAATATTAATGTTTGTCATGTTATTTTCTTCCCATCGACGATCATTCCGATGGTGACTTTCCCAGTGATGAGTCATGCCAGTAGTGACATCTCTTTAATACTAATGTTTGTCATGTTATTCTCTTTCTATCGACGATCATTCCGATGGTGATTTCTTTCCCACTTATGATTCATATCAGTGATAACATCTCTTCAATACTTGTGTTTGTGATGTTATTCTCTTCCCATTGACGGTCATTGCGATGATGACTTCTTTCCCACTGATGAATCGTACTAGTGGTATTTCTGCTCAAGTTGTCTGGATCTGCCATCTGGTCAAGCAGATCCTTAGAATCTTTCAAGTTGTTTGGGTCTGCTGTCTGGTCAAGCAGAACCCTAGAATCCTCAAGTCTTTTAGGTCTGTCATCTGGTCAAGCAGAACCCTAGAATCATTTCTTCTCACATAGCTGATGATCATTCCTTACTGAGTTATCTTTCCAACAATATTCATCTCTCCTGCGTCCTCAGCATCCTGAGTTGTGTTTTCAGCTTATTTAATTAAAGTATTTATTTATAACAAGCTTAAAGCTTAGTAAGCTTTAGCTTGAGGGAGAGTGTTAGAATATATTTAGAATATCTTTAGAAGATTTTTAAAATATATTGTGGAATCAATTAGTGCTCTAATTGATGAAGCAATTTAGGAGTCATATCATAATTTTTGTTATATTTCTTGATTTATTTCCTTATTTGATTAGGATTACTTGAATATAAATAGAGGTTAATGCGTTGTCTTTTGTAATATATCAACACATCTAATATATTTATCACATTGTTCTCTATTCTCCTTTCTTCTTTTTCCCTACCTAAACCCTATAATTTCAATAGGATGCTTGCTTGCATAACTTGGCAACTATTGCTAATCTGTTTACACCTTTTCTGTATTTTTTCTTTTTCTAGTGGATGATTTTGTACTCTACTTTATCTAGATCTTGAAATGTTTGACATATATGTTTCATGTTTATACTCTTGCATGGAGAAGCATTTTATGGCATGTAAACATCCCCGGCTTTCTTTCCCTTTTAAAGAATTTTTTTTATAGAAGTTGGTGCGTGTGTTTATTTTCATTTCCTATGAGTGCTTGTGGGCTGGGTATAGTTTTTTTAAAATGCATAAAACCAAAAAGAACTTGCATTTTATTCTTTTTGGACTTTCAAGAGCTTTGATGTTGAAACTAGATGGCCTGCGTACTGAACAAACTTACTGAGCCAAGGTCATAGGAAGAGTTTCTGGCTTGATCTGAAAGCTGGATGAGCTTTGAAAGCCTGGCTTTATTCTGTGTATCTAACTCCCTTCATCTCATAGGCAAAAGTGCATGTGTATACATTTATATCTAGATGATGCACCAGCACCCCTAACACAAGTTTTTAGCTGCAGGTTTTTGGGAGCACTTCTTAGGACTTGCCAACCAGAAAATAAGATGTTGGTCAAGCAGGCTCTTGATATACTGATGCCAGCACTGCCTCGACGTTTGCCTCTTGGTGATTCTTGGATGCCCATTTGGATACGATACACTAAGAAGATCCTTGTTGAAGAAGGTCATTCAAGTCCAAATCTTATTCACATATTCCAGCTTATTGTCCGCCATTCAGATCTTTTCTACAGCTGCCGAGCACAGTTTGTTCCTCAAATGGTGAATTCTCTAAGTCGTCTTCGATTGCCATATTCAGCAGAAAACAGACGTCTTGCCATTGAACTTTCTGGATTGGTTGTTAACTGGGAGAGGCAAAGGCAAAATGAGATGAAAGTTGTTACTGATACTGATGTCCCCAGCCAAATCAATGATGTCTTTAATCCTAGCTTGGCTGATGCTAAGCAGTCTGTGGATGGTTCTACATTTCCTGAAGATACAGCTAAGCGAGTAAAAGTGGAACCTGGTCTGCAATCGCTATGCGTCATGTCACCTGGTGGTCCATCATCAATCCCTAACATAGAAACCCCAGGATCTGCCAGTCAACCTGATGAAGAATTTAAACCAAATGCTGCTATGGAGGAAATGATTATAAACTTTCTTATTAGCGTGAGGCTTTTGTCTAACCCGCTCTTTTACCTTTGCATATGTTGCTGCTAGTAAGATTTTTCCATTTGGGAAGAAGCTATATCCAATATTTAATGCCGTGGCTGTCCAAACTGCTGTTGTCTGCCCCATAAGTTGGCAAACTTGCTAAAGTAGTGATAATTT
The DNA here is from genome assembly GCA_019955255.1 of Castanospermum australe. NCBI lineage: Eukaryota > Viridiplantae > Streptophyta > Magnoliopsida > Fabales > Fabaceae > Castanospermum > Castanospermum australe. Next base: position 46,516 of record NSJW01000305.1, on the reverse strand, counting down.
GATGCTTTTGACACTTGCGTTGGCATACTGTCATTTCTTTATTCTTATCTGATGACATAGTTTGTGTCGCTTGTCCGACATTTTCATGTTGTTTTTGTCTATGATACTACAAGATCATAAAAGACTCTGAGAAATTGTTCCATTTCCATGTGTATAGACAAAGACAAGTATTTGTGTTTGCATGAACGTGACTGATATGGTACTTCTATGGTGAGGCAAACATTAAAATTGATTAATTGAAAGATTATCAATGGATATTCAGCCCCTCCCCCCTTCCACAACATCTTTTAAGGTTTATAATATTGATGATTAACTTGTACTTCTGGAATTAGGTTGCCTTGGTCATAGAGCCTAAAGACAAAGAAGCAAGTGCTATGTACAAACAAGCTTTGGAGCTACTTTCACAAGCTTTAGAGGTGTGGCCGAATGCACATGTAAAATTTAATTATTTGGAAAAGCTTCTGAGCAGTATTCAGCCATCTCAATTAAAGGACCCTTCCACAGCTCTGGCACAGGGTTTAGATGTCATGAACAAGGTTTTAGAGAAACAGCCGCACTTGTTCATAAGAAACAACATTAACCAAATTTCTCAAGTAGGCCTAACCTTGTTTTGTTTTCGTTATCTGATTTTCCAAATAATTTAATATTGATAGTAACATAATTGTTCTTCCTCGCAGATTCTTGAACTGTGTTTCAAGCATAGACTTTTAGATGCTGGCAAGTCTTTTTGCTCCCTGTTGAAGATGATCTCTGTTGCTTTTCCTCAAGAAGCAGCTACAACACCTGCTGATGTTAAGTTGTTGTACCAGAAGCTTGATGATTTGATAAAGAAGCATGTTACCATTGTCACAGCTCCTCAAACATGTAGCGATGACAATAACTCTAGCTCAATTAGTTTCCTGCTGCTTGCCATAAAAATCTTGACAGAGGTACAAAGGAACTTCATTGATCCTTTAATTTTGGTTTGCATACTTCAACGGCTGCAACGTGATATGGGTTCATCAGCAGGTTCTCATTTAAGACAAGTGGGTTTCTTCTTCCCTCTTGTATTACTATATTCTTTGGGTTTATGAATTGTTTTTAATCTACTGCATAAAATGCATTTTCCATCAGTGTAAAAATTAAACTAGAAACAAAAAGAATAAAGTGGTGAAATATTAGTTCAATTCATATTTTTTAATTTTTGGATACATGCAAAGGCAGTTTACGTAGTAATTCAAATATATCGATCTCTGGACGTACATGTAGCCATGATGCAATCTTTCTCAATTTTACATGCTTTAAAATAAAATTCTATTTTGCATTTTTGTAACACATCTCTTCCCCCCACTTTTTCCTGAAGGGGTTAAAAGTAAGGAAAGGCAGTCTGTAGATATTGGAGTTAAAAGCAAAGAAGAACCTGACTCTGAATTATATTTATGCTTGTTCCTTCTGGTAATGCAGGCATTTTTGTTACTTCCCTATTTTCGTTTATCCTCCACTCATGGTCTCTATCCCAGAATGGGTATCCCCTCTCCCCTTCTCCCCGTCGTTTTGCTTCCGCTACCTTTAGTTTGATTGTACTTGTCTGACATACTAATATGTTAAATTAAGTTGGAGCCCATTCCAGTGTGATTTAGGATATCTTGCCTTGGTGGTTATATGCTCTAGACACAAGAATTTTATTTTCCCTTTCCTATTTTTCAATTTAAGACTTCTATCCTACATAATTAGGGACAGAGAACAGATCCAGATTCAGCGGTCACGTCTTCTCATCAAGGTGCTGATGTTGGTGCAGTTATTTCAAATCTAAGATCAATCTTAAAACTTATCACTGAAAGAGTGATGGTTGTTCCTGAGTGCAAGCGATCTGTATCTCAAGTATTGAATGCTTTGCTCTCAGAGAAAGGTACTGATGCTAGTGTACTTCATGGCATACTTGATGTGATTAAAGGGTGGATTGAAGCTGATTTCTGTAAACGAGGAACTTCAGTTACATCAAGTTCCTTTCTCACTCAAAAGGAGATAGTTTCTTTTCTTCAGAAGCTTTCACAAGTTGATAAACTAAACTTCACTCAAGCTGCACTAGAAGAGTGGGACAGGAATTATCTTGAACTTCTTTATGGCATTTGTGCAGATTCAAATAGGTAAGTAATTCATCTGAAGTTTTTCTGCTCTATGCTTAGATTGTATTCTATCTTGATTATTTTTATTGACTTCTAGATACCCTTTATCCCTGCGTCAAGAGGTTTTCCAGAAGGTGGAAAGGCAGTTTATGCTTGGTTTGCGTGCAAGAGATCCTGAAGTTGGGATGAAATTTTTCTCTCTCTCTATCATGAGTCCCTTGGGAAAACACTATTCACTAGCCTCAAATTCATTATCCAAATTCAAGACTGGGAAGCTCTGAGTGATGTCTTCTGGCTCAAACAAGGCCTTGATCTTCTCTTAGCAATATTAGTTGAGGATAAACCTATTACGCTAGCTCCAAATTCTGCCAGGGTTCAACCACTTCTGGTTTCAAGCTCTCCTCTGGAATCATCTGGGATGCAGCACAAGGTTAATGAAGTATCTGAAGGTACTGCAGATGCTCCGCTAACATTTGAGACCCTTGTTCTTAAGCATGCTCAGTTTCTTAACAGCATGGGCAAACTTCAGGTAAACCTATTGATGTTTGATTTTAAGTATTATTATGGTCTTTCATGTTAGAGTTAATATCTCTTATGTTTTTGGTTTGATTACCCGCACTTGTACTGTGTGGAGCATTTGGTCAATTAATAATACAGCAATTGTTCAATTGATATCATCTGTGGTTTTTTTGGCATTTTGATTCGAAGTTTGACAAGTTTTTGAGAAGTTCCACACTCCCCTCACTGTTTTTCTGTGGCAGCTGTTGGTAATAAATTGTTGTGCACGTAGTTAATGGATGGAAAATATTTTATAGTTTCCCTCTTACACATCCCCATTTTTTTTTCCAGGTGGCTGATCTATTAATTCCATTGGGAGAGTTAGCCCATACAGATGCTAATGTTGCATATCATTTATGGGTTTTGGTATTTCCAATTGTCTGGGTTACTTTACATAAAGATGAACAAGTAACACTTGCTAAACCAATCGTTACTCTTCTGTCTAAAGATTATCATAAGAGGCAGCAAGCCAACAGGCCAAATGTTGTACAAGCTCTATTAGAAGGGCTTCAGTTGAGCCAACCTCAACCCAGAATGCCAAGCGAACTCATTAAATATATTGGAAAAACTTATAATGCATGGCACATTGCACTGGCTTTACTGGAAAGTCATGTTATGTTCATTAATGACACCAAATGCTCCGAGTCTCTGGCTGAGCTCTATCGTTTGCTCAATGAAGAGGATATGAGGTGTGGGCTGTGGAAGAAGAGATCAGTCACTGCTGAAACCAGGGTCGGACTTTCTCTTGTTCAGCATGGTTACTGGCAATGTGCTCAAAGTCTCTTTTATCAAACCATGGTGAAGGCAACTCAAGGAACATATAACAACACTGTACCAAAGGCTGAGATGTGTCTCTGGGAAGAGCAATGGTTATACTGTGCTAGTCAACTTAGTCAATGGGATACACTTGCAGACTTTGGTAAGAGTGTTGAGAATTATGAAATTTTGCTTGACTGTCTTTGGAAATTGCCTGATTGGACATATATGAAGGAGCATGTCATTCCTAAAGCTCAAGTGGAAGAAACTCCAAAACTTCGTTTGATTCAAGCATACTTTTCCCTTCATGACAAAAATACAAATGGTGTGGGGGACGCTGAGAACATGGTTGGTAAAGGTGTTGATCTTGCTCTAGAACAATGGTGGCAACTGCCTGAAATGCCTGTTCATTCCAGAATTCCCCTTTTGCAGCAATTCCAACAAATAGTTGAAGTTCAAGAGTCAGCTAGGATTCTAATGGACATTTCCAACGGAAATAAACTCTCTGGAAATTCTGTGGCTAGTGTGCAAGAAAACCTTTATGCAGATCTGAAGGACATCCTTGAGACTTGGAGACTAAGAACTCCAAATAAATGGGATAATATGTCTGTTTGGTATGATTTGCTGCAATCTAGGAATGAAATGTATAATGTTGTCATAGACGCTTTCAAAGATTTTGGTTCCACAAATTCAACACTTTATCATCTAGGATACCGTGGCAAAGCATGGAATGTCAACAGGCTTGCTCACATTGCTCGTAAGCAAGGCCTATTTGATGTTTGTGTCACCATACTTGAAAAATTATATGGCCATTCAACCATTGAAGTGCAGGTATGATAACTAGTTTTGTTGTAGCTCAAGGTTTGCAGAGAACTGCTTCCCTTTTGCATTTATGTCAGCATCTATTCACTTGTCTTGGGTTGTACACGTTTCATGGCTTTTCATATTGTACAACTTGTGAGGATTTTAAAGGCTTGCCTACTAGTTCATTCTTCAAATGGTTTGCTGTTATATGAGCCTAGTCTTTGGGGGTGACTTCACATTCATAATCTGGAGAGTTTTCTTTGATAATAATTTGACCATATCAACATATTTCAAGTTTTGATTTTGAGCAATCTGGATGGGTGTATGCACATATAGATAGACATACGTTGATGTACATTTACAACATTTGCATATTCAAGTTTTGATTTTGAGCAATCTGGATGGATGTATGCACATATAGACGTACAAATGTTGATGTTTGTTGAGAGGAGGAAGGATCACAGAAACCCTTAGTTTGTGAGAATGAGTCAGTAAAAATACACTGCCCTCTGTATTAGATTTTATAATACTTGTGTAAAATAAAAATGGAAATAATGTAATGATTCTATTACATAATTTACGTGATACTATCATGATCCTAATTGATCCTAATTGATTCTAACAGATTCTTTACATATTCTGAGAATCCTAATTGATTCTTTACGTATTCTACACTCCCCTCAAGCTGGAGCATATAAATCATATGCACCAAGCTTGTTACAAATATAACTAATTCGAGGACCTCTGAGAGAACTTTGTGAATACATCTGCTAACTTGATCATTTGAATTGACAAAAATTAGTGGTAATGCATCCAGATAAAATCTTTTCTCGGATAAAGTGGCAGTCCACTTCTATATGTTTGGTCCTTTAATGAAACACTAGATTTGAGGCAATGTGCAGAGCTGCTTGATTATTACAGATCAGTTGCATTTGTTTAACATCTCCAAATTTTAACTCTTGAAGCAATTGTTTCAGCCATATAAGTTCACATGTTGCCAATGCCATAGCTCGATATTCTGCTTCTACACTTGACCTTGCAACAACATCTTGTTTCTTACTTTTCCAAGATGCCAAGTTGCCTCCAATCATCACTCAATAACCTGTGGTAGAACGCCTATCTGAGGGAGAGTCAGCCCAGTCTGCATCTGTGAAACCAATGATCTGGGTATGTCCTTTGTCTTCATAGAGAAGGCCTTGACCTGGTGCTCCTTTGATATACATGAGTATTCTGATCACAGCATTCCAATGACTATCACAAGGAGTTTGTAGAAACTGACTAACTACACTTACAGCAAAGGAGATGTCTGGTCGAGTGATGGTAAGGTAGTTTAGTTTACCAACAAGTCTTCGATATCTTCCAGGATCCGACAGGAGTTCCCCCTGTCCTGGTAAAAGCTTGGTGTTTGGATCCATAGGAGTATTTACAGGTCGACAATCTGTCATGCCAGTCTCCTCTAAAATATCAAGGGCATACTTTCTTTGAGAAATAGCAACACCAGTAGAGGATTGAGCGACCTCAATACCAAGAAAATATTTAAGACCACCTAAGTCCTTAGTCTAAAAGTGACGAAAGAGGTGTTGTTTTAGTTGATTGATACCGTCTTTATCGTCATCTGTGATGACAATATCATCTACATATACCACTAGAAAGATACTCTGATGTCGAGGAGAATGGCGGTAGAAAACAGAATGATCTGCCTCACTGCGGATCAAGCCAAATTGCTGAATGACTGTACTGAACCGTCAAAATCATGTTCGCGGAGACTGTTTCAACCCATAAATAGAATGATGTAAGTGACAAACTAATCCGGACTCCCCTGAGCAACAAGACCAGGAGGTTGCTCCATGTAAATCTCTTCAGCAAGTTCACCATGTAAGAAGGCATTCTTAATATCAAGTTGGAATAGAGGCCAATGTCGCATGGCAGCCATGGATAGAAGAAGCCAAACAGAAGCAATCTTGGCAACAGGTGAGAATGTATCACCGTAGTCTAAACCATATATCTGAGTATATCCCTTGGCTACTAGGCGAGCTTTCAAACGGTCAATCTGTTCATCAGGGCCAACTTTCACAGCATACACCCATCAACACCCAATTGTGGACTTACCCTTAGGTAACGGAACTAACTCCCAAGTGCCACTAGAGTGTAAGGCGTGCATTTCATCTACCATAGCCTGTCGCCACTCTGGATGGGATGGTACCTCACCTGTAGTCTTAGGAATGGAAACAGATGACAAGGTGACAAAAGAAAAATATGGAGAGGACAAACGGTGATAGCTTAAAAAGGTATAAATAGGATGAGGATTACGAGTAGAACGAATACCTTTGCGAATGGCAACTGGCGGACTAGCGGGAGGCAGGACCTGGAGCGGTAAAGGTGCTGGTTCAGGGCTAGAGTTCACCGGTACTACCATGGAAGTATCTTGAAGTGGAGGAGAAGAAGTGGCTTCGGTAGGATGTCCAAGTAAGGGAACAGGAAGAACATCAGATACTGAATAACGCTCAGCAGGAGAAGATGAGAAAAATGGTGATTCCTCAAAGAAGGTGACATCAGCTGAGGTGATATATCGGTTACTGTATGAGTGAAAGCACCTGTATCCTTTCTGGAGACGAGAATAGCCAAGAAAGACACACTTAAAGGATTTTGCTTGAAGTTTGTCCTGTCCAGGGGTTAGATTATGAACAAAACAAGTGCAACTAAAAACACGAGGTGGAATGGAATACAATGGTTGAGACGGAAACAGAATAGACGAAGGAATTTGATTATTTAAAACAGAGGAAGGTATGCGATTAATTAAATAACAAGCAGTGAGAACTGCATCACCCCAAAATCGTAGAGGGACCTGATTATGAATAAGTAAAGTTCGTGCTGTTTTCAATTAGATGACGATTCTTACGCTCAGCAACACCATTTTGTTGTGGGGTGTGAGCACAAGAGGACTGATGAAGAATACCCTGAGAAGCCATAAAAGAGGTAAAAGAAGGCATGCTTAATATCAAGTTGGAATAAAGGCCAATGTCGCATGGCAGCCATAGATAGAAGAAGCCAAACAGAAGCAATATTGGCAACAGGTGAGAATGTATCACCGTAGTCTAAACCATATATCTGAGTATATCCCTTAGCTATTAGGCGAGCTTTCAAACGGTCAATCTGTCCATCAGGGCCAACTTTCACAGCATACACCCATCGACACCCAACTGTGGACTTACCCTTAGGTAACGGAACTAACTCCCAAGTGCCACTAGAGTGTAAGGCGTGCATTTTGGCGTGCATTTTATCTACCATAGCCTGTCGCCACTCTGGATGGAATAGTACCTCACCTGTAGTCTTAGGAATGGAAACAGATGACAAGGAGGTGCCAAAAGAAAAATATAGAGAGGACAAACGGTGATAGCTTAAAAAGGTATAAATAGGATGAGGATTACGAGTAGAGCGAATACCTTTGCGAATGGCAACTGGCGGACTAGCGGGAGGCAGGACCTGGAGCGGTAAAGGTGCTGGTTCAGGGCTAGAGTTCACCGGTACTACCATGGAAGTATCTTGAAGTGGAGGAGAAGAAGTGGCTTCGGTAGGATGTCCAAGTAAGGGAACAGGAAGAACATCAGATACTGAATAACGCTCAGCAGGAGATGAGAAAAATGGTGATTCCTCAAAGAAGGTGACATCAGCTGAGGTGATATATATCGGTTACTGTCTGAGTGAAAGCACCTGTATCCTTTCTGGAGACGAGAATAGCCAAGAAAGACACACTTAAGGGATTTTGCTTGAAGTTTGTCCTGTCCAGGGGTTAGATTATGAACAAAACAAGTGCAACCAAAAACACGAGGTGGAATGGAATACAATGGTTGAGACGAAAACAGAATAGACGAAGGAATTTGATTATTTGAAACAGAGGAAGGCATGCGATTAAATCAAATAACAAGCAGTGAGAACTACATCAACCCAAAATCGTAGAGGGACATGATTATGAATAAGTAAAGTTCGTGCTGTTTCAATGAGATGACGATTCTTACACTCAGCAACACCATTTTGTTGTGAGGTGTGAGCACAAGAGGACTGATGAAGAATACCCTGAGAAGCCATAAAAGAGGTAAAAGAAGAAGAAAAATATTCACGAGCATTATCACTATGTAAAATGCGAATAGAAGTATTAAATTGATTGCGAATTTCAGCACAGAAAGATTGAAAAACAGAAAAGATCTCAGCGCGAATCTTTATTAAAAATAACCAAGTGCATTGGGAAAAATCATCAATAAAAGTGACAAAATACTGATATCCCATAGGTGTGGGAACACGACTAGGACCCCAAACATCCGTATGTACTAAATCAAAAAGGGGACACACAGCCCGATCATTGACACTTTTGGGAAACGTAGTGCGAATATGTTTCCCAAGTTGACACGACTCACAATCTAAAGATGATAATGACGACAATGTAGGAACCATTCGGTGAAGTTTGGAGATATTAGGATGACCAAGGTGATTGTGGAGGAAAGAAGGAGAAACAACAGAAGTAAAGGCAGCAGGTGATGAAGGGATGGTAAGATGGTAAAGCCCGTGAGACTCACGCCCTTCGCCAATCATTCGTCCCGTATCCCGGTCCTGCACATGAACAGAATTATTAGTGAAAGTGACAGAACAAGAAAGAGAGTTGGTTAATTTACTGATAGAGATAAGATTGAAAGGACAACCCGTAACATAAAGGACAGAATCAAGAGTTAGAGAGGGTAGAGGACAAATTTGACCAAGACCTTCAGCCATAGTTTTAGAACCATTGGCTAAGGTAACCATAGGGAGGGAAGTTGAATGACAAAGATGAGAGAAAAGACTAATGTTACCAGATATGTGATCGGAGGCACCAGAATCCAAAATTTCATGGACCAAGGGAAGAATGGGTGAGGCAAGCAACAGAATTACCAGTCTGAGAAGCGTAGGCAGAGGTCGATGACTGAGCAGCCTTATACGCTAGATAACTCTCATAGACAGCAGCTGGGATAGTGACAGTGGGCACGTCCGAAGAGTCAGATGCCGGAACAGAAGAATCTGATTGAGCAATATTAGCTGTGCGAGGGGGTTTCCCATGGAGTTTGAAGCAACGTTCACGAGTGTGGCCAAACCTGTGGCAATAATTGCACTGTGAATGTTGACCTTTGCCATGACCATGAGACCCAGAACTGGCAGCAGCAATGGTGGACATGATAGGCACAGAACTGCAAGAAACTCAGAAAAGAAGAACCTGAGTTGAGAGCGGAAGACCCAAAAATTACGATAGTAGACGCAGTGCGCGGAGGTGGGGAAGCCAAACACCCACTGGAAGATCACAAACCACGTGAAAAGGGCTGGATCTGGCCGGAAAACCCACAGAGAAGTGGTCGGCAAAAACGGCGGCCGGAAAGAGGGCAAAATGCGCTCTCACGCGCGCTGAAAACACCTGCTGGACGGATTCTAGTGACCGGCGCGTGGTGGTGCGTCAGAGCTCCGATGACGGCGCCACTCCGGGATAAGACGGGTTCGGGGAGACACATGTCATGGTCGGGTCGGTTGCCGGAAAAACACACCTCAAATGCATAGATCTGAGATGGAAACCGCAGGAGGAGAGAGAAAAAAACCGCCGGAGGAGAGAAAAAAAAAATAACGCCGCCGGAGGAGAGAGAAAAATAACGCTCATGGCAAGGAAGCGGAAAAAAAATTTGGGTTTCTATCCTTAGGCTCTAGATAACATGTTGAGAGAAGCAAGGATTACAGAAATTCTTAGTTTGTGAGAATGAGTTAGTGAAAATACACTGCCCTCTGTATCGGATTTTATAATACTTGTGTACAATAAAAAAGGAAATAATGTAATGATCCTATTACATAATTTACGTGATTCTAACATGATCCTAATTGATTCTACATATTCTGAGAATCCTAATTGATTCTAACAATGTTCATTTACATCATTTGCATATATGCATATACACACATAGCATTAGCATGCCTGTTTCATTTCTTGATTATGTGTCTTTTTTTAACTACAATGAATGCTGATATTTGGGTATTTGTGTACATCTTATCTTAACTGCTCTTTCTTATATTTTTGCAGGAAGCCTTTGTTAAGATAACAGAGCAGGCAAAGGCATATTTAGAAACAAAGGGAGAACTTACAAGTGGTCTTAATCTGATTAACAACACTAATCTAGAATACTTTCCTGCAAAACACAAGGCTGAAATTTTCTGTGTAAAAGGGGATTTCTTGTTAAAAGTAAATGACTCTGAAAGTGCTAATCTTGCTTCTTCCAATGCCATTAGTCTTTTCAAGAACTTTCCAAAGGGATGGATAAGCTGGGGAAATTTTTGTGATATGGTAATCTCTATTTTCTGTACTTCACACCGTCACTATGACTATTGACTTGAGTTCTATACTTATCTGTCTTCTACTTCTAATAGGCTTACAGAGAAACTCATGAAGAGATTTGGTTGGAATATGCTGTCAGTTGCTTCTTGCAAGGTATCAAATTTGGTGTGTCCAATTCAAGAAGCCATCTAGCTCGCATGCTTTATCTTCTTAGCTTTGATACACCTAATGAGCCTGTCGGAAGGGTGTTTGATAAGTACTTTGACCAAATATCATATTGGGTTTGGCTTTCTTGGATCCCTCAGCTCTTGCTTTCCCTTCAGAGGACAGAAGCTCCTCATTGCAAACTTGTTCTTCTAAAGATTGCAAAAGTGTATCCTCAGGTAAGTTTTATTCTCATTTGTACATTGCAAAGTATTTAGAATTTAAATAATTTTTATTTTCTTCTCCTGAACTTCAGGCTCTGTATTATTGGCTGCGCACATACTTGCTGGAACGACGTGATGTTGCCAATAAATCAGAACCTGGTAGAATAGCAATGGCTCAGCAAAGAACACAACAAATTGTCTCTGGTAATAGTGCAGGTTCTCTTGGTGGGTTGGCTGATGGAAATTCAAGAATACAACGTCCAGGTGGAGGTGCCTTATCCTCTGATAATCAAGTTCACCAAGGTTCTCAATCTGCTGGTGGACTTGGATCTCATGATGGTGGAAACTCTCATGGGCAAGAACCTGAAAGTTCTACAAGTGCAGAAAGCGGCACTCATAACGTAAATGACCAGCCTTTGCGGCAAAGTTCTGCAAACTTCAATGCAGGTGGTCAGAATATGTTAAGGCGTGCTGGTGCTTTAGGTTTTGTGGCTTCAGCTGCCAGTGCTTTTGATGCGGCAAAAGATGTAATGGAGGCTCTTAGGAGCAAGCATGCTAATTTGGCTAGTAAACTTGAGGTGATCATTTCAGATATTTTAAGTTGCTTTGAATACACTTAACAGTCAATGTATGCAACCTCCCCTCCCCCTCCTCCCTCCTGGCTGCCTGCATAAAAGAAGGGCTGTTCTTGCGCCTCAAAATTAGACTATATTATTGCTTCTAGCACTAAGGGTGACCTATGAATCAAAGTAGTGGACATGAAGGACAATAGGACATGCTATGGATGCAAGCACATGAAAAGTAATGTTAGAATACAGTGTAACTCGGATATGTTGTAAAAATTTTTATTTTTTTGGTCCTTCTTGGTAGCTTATATTTTTATGGCCTTTGCAAGAAGCAATGTTTCTGTGGATTGAACTCGCATCATATTTTAAAATGAAATTTTATATGGTCTGAATTTCACCAATGTGTCTGAGAATCGGATCTGGATTATTTGTTTGACTAAAGGTCACTTGGATGAGAGTGATGAACCATTTCATTTTGCAGGTTCTACTAACAGAAATTGGCTCAAGGTTTGTCACTCTGCCTGAGGAGAGACTTTTGGCAGTGGTTAATGCTTTGCTCCACCGCTGCTACAAATACCCAACTGCTACGACTGCAGAAGTTCCTCAATCTCTCAAGAAAGAGCTCTCAGGTGTATGCAGGGCTTGCTTTTCAGCTGATGCTGTAAATAAGCATGTTGATTTTGTGAGGGAGTACAAACAGGATTTTGAACATGATCTTGATCCAGAAAGCACCGCCACTTTCCCAGCTACCCTCTCTCAACTGACTGAGCGATTGAAACACTGGAAAAATGTGCTCCAAAGCAATGTTGAAGACAGGTTTCCAGCAGTATTGAAGTTGGAAGAAGAAAGCAGGGTATTACGGGACTTCCATATTATTGATGTTGAAGTTCCAGGGCAGTATTTCACTGATCAGGTGTCTATTGAATTTGTTTTCTCACACAATGCCAAATATTTAATTTTATTTCTTATTATTTTTTATAGGGTTAAATTCGGTTTTCCCCTTTGTAGTTTGGGGCAATATTACTTTGTCACCCTATGCTTTCGACTTTATCACTTCACCCCCCTGTAATTAGTTCTGTTAGCACTTTACCCTCCTGGGGTTTCATTACCAACATATTTGAAAGCTCCTTGTGTCTTTCTTGGCTATATCATTATCAAGTAAGAAAGTGCTTATTTATGTTATAATTGGTTAAACCAGTGAGTTTACACATAAATATATGTCTAATTTGCATAGTTGATATATTTTTTTTTGCCCAACAAAGCTCACTTGCTACCACAACACTAACTTTTCAAACTATTTGTGCATCTGCCCACTTGCCTAAGATAATATGTAGTTAAGTTATTATACGAGTTTCCAGGAAGCAAAAGGACTAGAGAAATTGTAATTACATTAGTTAAAGTTAATGAATTTGTAATCCAAATTAATGGAATAAAATCATAGGGGGGTAAAGTGTTAACGGAATTAACCACAAAGGACAAAGAGACAAAGTCAAAACCATAGGGTAGCAAAGTGATTTTGCTTTGAACCATAGGGAGTAAATTGAATTTGACCCTTTTTTATAATGCAATATGGATCTTGATAGAAATGGCCTCAAGTTAGCCTAAGGAAGCTAAAGGACTAGAGAAATTCTAATTACATTAGTTAAAGTTGATGAATTTGTAATCCAAGTTAACGGAATGAAACCACAGGGGGATAAAGTGTTAACAGAACTAACTACAAGGGGCAAAAAGACAAAGTTGAAACCATAGGGTGACAAAGTGATTTCGCCCCAAACCACAAGGACGCAAATTGAATTTAACCCTCTTTTATAATACAATATGGATCTTGATGGAAATAGCCTCAAGTTAGCCTGAGGGAGTCATTGGTGTATCTTATGCTGATTATCATTTATTTATTTTATTCTGCTCCAGGAAATTACACCAGATCATACTGTGAAGTTGAATAGGGTTGCGGCTGATATTCGAATTGTGCGAAGGCATGGGAGCAGTTTCCGGCGTTTGACTCTAATTGGCGCTGATGGTTCCCAATGCCATTTTATTGTCCAGACATCTTTGACTCCCAATGCTAGAAGTGATGAGCGCATATTGCAGCTTTTCCGTGTGATGAACCAAATGTATGAGAAGCACAAGGAATCAAGGCGCCGTTACATATGCATTCACACACCAATAATTAGCCCTGTTTGGTCCCAGGTTGAAATCATTCTCCTTATATGCACCATTGCTTTGTTTTTCCCTTTTATTATTTTAGAGATGGACCAATAGCCTTCTGCTTTAAAGTAAATGAGAAATAGCCTTTGCATTCCCTGGAATCAGACTCCTAAGACTGCAAAGAGAACCGTTTACCTATTTAAAAGTTTCCTCCTAATCCCTGCTTAGAATGTTGTACGGACAGGTTCGCATGGTAGAAGATGATTTAATGTACAGCACTTTCCTTGAGGTCTATGAGAATCATTGTGCTAGGAATGACCGGGAGGCAGATCTTCCAATAACCTATTTCAAGGAGCAGTTGAACCAGGCTATATCTGGGCAAATATCACCAGAAGCTGTTGCTTGATCTCCGCCTGCAAGCTTATGATGAAATAACAAAAAATCTTGTTACTGACAACATCTTTTCACAGTATATGTACAAGCTCTACCAAGCGGCAAGTGTATGTGGGCTTTCAAGAAGCAATTTGCTATCCAGTTGGCCCTTTCAAGTTTCATGTCTTTCATGCTTCAAATTGGTGGGAGGTCACCAAACAAGATTTTGTTCGCAAAAAACACTGGAAAAATATTCCAAACTGATTTTCATCCTGCATATGATGCACATGGACTGATTGAGTTTAATGAGCCAGTTCCACTCAAGCTAACAAGGAACATGCAAGCGTTCTTCTCCCACTTTGGAGTGGAAGGCCATATTGTATCTTCATTGTGTGCAGCAGCACAGGCTGTGGCTCCACCTAAAGTGAGAAGAAATATATTTGTGCATATCAACCTAAATTTTTTCCAATATTTTGATTTTTTAGTCGTAATTCATGTAATTCTATAATGCCAATTCACTTGTTTTTAAATCGTTGTATTGCAGCAAAATCAGCATCTTTGGCATCATCTAGCAATGTTTTTCCGTGATGAGCTACTGTCTTGGTCTTGGAGAAGACCGCTTGCAATGCCCATGGCCCCTATGGCTGGAGGTGGTGGTACTACGAGCCCCCTTGACTTCAAACAGAAGGTCACCTCAAATGTGGAGCATGTTATTGCGAGGGTCAAGGGAATAGCCCCACAAAATTTCTCTGAAGAGGTGAGCAACGAAACAAAATTGTCTGCGTTTTCTGATACTTTTATCTTTTGCCCTAGGATTTTTAGCACTGAGGAGATAAATGGAAGTTCAAACTTGGGATTAGATTTCCTTTGCTATTGCTATATGATTTTATTAGGGGGATATAAATGGGTTGGGTTCAGGTTGGGGGCTAAAGCCTCCATACCTGGACCCGAATAAGAAAGACTCCTTTGTACCCACCCACGTCTGTATCCATTTGTTTGTATTGTTTCCCACCAAACCTGAATAATTTTACATACCCATATCTGGATCATGTCCAAATAACAGATTTTTCATTTTTATATTAAAAATGAAATGAAAATTAATTATTATTTATATATTTATACAGGTATTCGGGTAAATGGGTGAAACATATAAACACTTGCCCATGTTCAAATAAAACTCTTCATACCTCTATCCATATCCATTTGGGTATATTTTCTCACCCATGCCCGCACCTGAGCGGGGTAAATGGTTGACCCTCACCCATTTACGCCCCCTAAATGGTTATATAACGCATTTCTAATGAGATTTTTTATTTGGTAAATACATATCTAATGAGATTTGGTACATAGTTGTTCTGCCAAAATTGAATCCGTTTGGATCCTCTAGACAAGTTTATTGTTGAGGGGTATGCTAGTAATATTAACTAAAACAAAAGAAAGAAGGAGAAGGGGCGGTTTAGGGATTTTTACACTTGTTTTCCCAATGACACCTCCCATTATAGAAGATTAAAATAATTAACAAGGAGTTTCTGCCTGCTCTTGCCTTCCCGCTTTCAACCCTATTCAACTCTAGGTACTTATTCCTTTTAAATTTTCCATTTCCTCGTGTTGATAAACCAATTTGCCAGTTCAGATTAAAGACTACATTTGAAGTTCTGGCAAAATTAACATGTTACATTAAATTATTTGTGTATATAATGATGCTATTTAAACCTCTGATATTTACACAGGAGGAGAATGCCATGGATCCACCCCAACCAGTGCAGAGGGGTGTTACCGAGTTGGTTGAAGCTGCCTTAAACCCAAGGAACTTATGCATGATGGATCCCACATGGCACCCCTGGTTTTGAGTTGAGATCTGAGAAGTTAAAGATCCAATAACAGCCTTTTCTCGAGTCCATAGCAGTACCATAAATATGTTTGTACATATTCAAGCTAAATTGAACAATTATTATTTTTAAAATCAAGTGTAAATAACGTGACATATATCCTTTTTCTTCTTTAATTTTCTTTTCTCCTCTAGGCTAGATTGATATGCTCCACTATACTAGATAATGGATGTCAAAGGAAATAAAGTGGTTTTTATTTTGCTTTTAAAGTGGAACAAATCATTTGTTGAACAGTATTTCAAGATAATTAACGTGTATAGAATTCATCTTTATTACTTATCAAGTCAATTGATTTTTTATTTTTGTTTAGAAAAAAGAGAATAGAATATCTTACTAACCACAACTTCATATATTTCCACATAAAATTTCGATGTTATTTATCCATACCATTTGGTGCACATTTTTCACGTAGGTTGAGTTGGACAATTTTTTTACTGTATCACTGTATCATAACTCCTCGTTTTTTATTGTGTGGTGAAGATTTGTCTGGGTTGAAAAATGTGTGAAATGTGAGATTTTTAATGTGTATACATCATTTTTTATAAAATTTATAATGGAATAAGTCAAACCCCAAAATACTACTTACTCTTTATTAATCATTTTTTATGTTTTATTTAAAGAACAAATAGAGAAAAGGAAGATTTTGTTTTCAAGAAACACAAAAAACTTGTCTGAATAAAATGTAGATGAGATTTCAATTTACATTTCAATCGCAAATAAAGTAGAGGTTCTGGATTTGTTTCCCTCGAAAATTTCTTGTCAAGTTAATAACTTGAATAATGAAGCAATTGGAAAATGTAATTTTGGTTTTCATTCACTTGGAAAATGTTTCAAGGTTTCGGGCCGAAAAAGGAAAAAGAAGGGCTTGGGCGATAGCTAATTTTTAGATATATTTTACGGTAAGGTTATTTATTTGGGGATTATTTTGGTTAACTTATTTTAGTTATCAAAAAGAATTTATCGGTAGTAGTTTTTTTTTTTAAAAAAACCTTATTATAGTAGCAACTCCCTATTTAAAATACCAATTTAATTGTTCAGCTTAATATAAAGAATTATAGATTGTACCGAAATAATGTCGAAATGGCATATGGAATGGAAGCTTGTCGGATTTACCCTCTGGAACGGAATCACAGAATGTGAGATCTCAGCGCTGACTGCTGAGGAAGAAATTGTTTAAATTGAAATGACTGCACTGAAAGTGAAGAAAAGTTTGAATTCAAAAGCTTTCCAAGTATAAAGTATAAACCATGGTCCATGGATGGAAGAATTATATTAAATCACAATGAAAAAACAAATTAGTTTACTTCATAATGAAAGAAACAATTTATTGGAGCATTGAACCACACCAAGTGTGGTCCATCATTTGCTTCCATTCACAACTAAAACCCAAAAGAATCCAGTGAACAGGAGAAAAAGAGTGGTGTCAAGAAAGACAACCAAAGCACAACACGAATCACAAAGCAGGTTTTTCCTCCTCCTCCTCAGGAAAGCGAAGGTGCTTTCCTTTTGGGGTTGGCAAGCCCTTCAATCGCAGGATATTAGACGAAGAATCAGAGGCAATCTCAGCACAGTTTTCTTCAACTTCTTCAACAAGCTCGTCATCACTGTCGTAAACAAATCTTGTGTGCTTTCCAGCAAACTTGGGAGCCAACCTTTCAGTCACGCTAATGTTGTTCAAGCCCGCACACAGTTCATCAAGCAGCAACCCTCCATCATCATATTCATCATCATCATCTTCTTCTTCTTCTTCTTCTTCTTCCTCTTCTTTTTCAGCTATTTCCTCCTCATCATCTTCATCTTGGGTGCTTGCATTGACCTGCATCGACCAAATAGAAGCATCATCATCTTCTGTGGAGCCCATGGACTTCTCCTTGTTGCCGCTACTACCTCCTTGTACCACTTCCTGATGAGTCACCTCAGAGGAGCATTCTGAAACTTCAGATTTCTCTGAGAAATCCATGAGGAGGGATCTGGTTATCAGACTCTTTTCAGATTCGGGGTTCTCTTGATTCTTTCCATCGAAGACATGATTCACCAGCTGCCATAAAAAGAAAACAAATTTAATTTTTATTATTGCAGAAATTAATTTATGGTAAAACATGCCTTTTCTTGCACAAAGAAAAAAAAAGAAAAAAAAAATCAAATAAAGATTCAATTTAATTAATCTTAATCAAAATGTGATTGGCTTAACCAGGACAGGACGAATCCGAGAAATTAATTGTTCTTCGACGACGGGAGAAGGCGTCACCGGAGCCAAACCAGTGCTGCTGCTGTTCAGACATATGTCGCCGGAAAGATTCGGGATTTGGGGCGTGTTCGCCGGAGTGGGGGCAAGAAGCCCCATCGGAGAAGTCACGAGCTGCAGAAAGGGGCGGATTTCCGGCGAGAGTTTCGAGAGCTCTGCTTCTTCTTCCACCTTCTGCAAGAGGGTCTTGACCTGACTCCTGAGTAAGGCCTCGCCGGACCCTGGCGTGTTCTTCACTCGGCTTCCCCACTGCTTCGCCATTGTCGACGATGGGGTCTCAAGATTGCCCCCTGCGGCAAGTCCCACTATTGGGGAATCGTTCGTTATGTCGACGAGGGCAGAAGATCGGTCCTGTTGTTGCCCATTTCTTTGCCTTGATTTTGACAGAGTCTTTTCTGAATCTTCAATCTTTCCTGGATGAGAGGAGAGGAAAAAAATGTAAACCCATTTTCAAATATCGAATTTTGAGAAAGAAAATGACGGAATTCAAATGTTTGGAAGGAAAGAAAATTTCTCACTCGAAACTGGAATGCTGTTGCTACAGCTGCTGCTGCTGCTGTTGATGGAAGCAGCCAAGGTCTGTGATCTTGTGACTCTTCTTGTCGATGTTGGAGTCTCCATTGACATCAAAAAGTTGAATGCTTTAGACGAAATTGCAGAGAGAGAGAGAGAGAGAGAGAGAGGATCAGAGGAGAACAAGATTCAAAGGAAAACACACAGAATATACGCGTTTAGGGCAAAACTGCTGAGTTTATAAAGGAGATACGATAAATATGACCGTTGGCGCGTGCGAATTTTTACCAAAAACAGACAATGAACTAGCCGTTACTTTTCATTTGTTTTGAATTTCGGTCTTGGGCTCCGAGCCCATCATTGTAGTGTAGATGATGGGCTTTAATGTATGCTTGGTAATATTGTCGAACGTGGATCGTTCAGTAATGGGCTTCAATGTAGGCTTGGTAAGACCGAAAGAGAAAACATTCTTATCCTACAAAATGGCCTTTAAAAAAAAAAGGAAATCATTTAAAATAAAGGCTTATATGAAATCAAATTGCGCACAAATAAAATATCAATCTTTTAAAAAATATAATTGAAATGTGATTTCCTATTCTGACATATTACAAAATTAAGCACCTTTTTTTGTTGATTCAATGTAATTTTTTTTAATGTATCTCTTATTTTTCAAATTGATACTTAATTATTGGTAATAAGCGAGTTGCATTTTTTAAAAAGAAGCATTTGTTGACAAGGCCTCTAAAATAAATTGATATAGCATATATTTGATATGGAGATAAAAATAAAAGATAAATTTTTATGAATGCATATTTAAAGATACTTATACTTCAAATAATATTTTGATAAAAAATACTTAAAGATCAAGTTATCTCATTTAATCATGACCAGAAGTGATTATATTCTCACTTTTAGTGCAATTAAAATATTTCTCAAATAAATTTTTATTAAAAACTCACTTATTAGATATAATGTATAGTACAGAATAATCGTCACTCTAGTTAGTGATTATTAAATAATCAAATTGAACTCAACAAAATGTCTTTCAACTACTTTTCAGCATTCAATGTTGAGATAATGTTATGTTATACATTAAATAAATAAAAAGACTCAATGTAGTCATGAAACTCTCTCTCTGATGAAAAGTTAGTTTAATTTGGGATGAATTCTTCTTATAAGTTTGAGTATTAACAATTAATATTTTTCATCCAAAATCAATCCGAAAGGAATAACTTAGAAAGGAGCAACCTAAGAAGAAGTAACTAAGAAAAAGGTCTACCTGACGTACCAAAAGAGTTTATAGTGAAAGTCATTCCACAGTGAGTAGTCAAAGTGGGTTGTTGTTGATGCCCTTTGAAGGAATATGCAATTATTCTATTCGTTTATTTTTATATGTTATTTAAAATTTTTATACAAAAATTTAAAAAATTATTAAATATTTTTAATTATAAATAAATATAATTTAAAATAATTAAATTATTATTTTTCTCATTTTATTAATATTTTTTTTTATAATTTTACTTATTTCACTAATTTTCTCTCTATTAAAAGATAAGAATAAAATTATAAAAAATTAGATAATATTTTTTAAATATTTTTAAATAATAAATATTGTTGGACAAAATTTTTTTTTATATAATAAAAAAAATAGACAAAAGGTGTAATTATAAAAATATGCACACTTAGCATGACTGAAGACAAGATTGGAGATGGGATTCGGGTCGGGTGGGACTTAAGGGGGGCAGTCACCAAGAGAGTGGCTGCCAGCCTTGGAATTATTGGTCATGAAAACTAGAAAAATAAAATACAAGAGTTGCCCATGTGATTCTTAATGGACCTGCGTCAATGCTCAATTTATTTATTTGTAAATCTCACTGCTTTCTGATCGATCATTCAGAGACCAAAGTCCATGCATTGGATCCAACTATTTAATTCTAGGCTCTTTTGGTCAATATGAAATTAAGAGAGAATCTGTTTTGATCTTGCCCAAAATCTATCTCGGGTAAGCTGGATTTAATTCGTTTAAAGTAAGAAATTTATTTTAGAGAATCAAATGAGGATATTTATATTAATAAAAAAATTAACGGTTAAAATTATAATAAATTATATGTATATATTTAATAAATTATAAAATTATTAAAATTTATTATTTTACTTTCTTATCAATAATTAATACTCTATTTATTTTATTTTGTAAAGTAAAAATTCTCATTTTAAACAAGTCAAATCCTGTTATAAGTAACTCCGTACCGTATACTTTTTGAGTGATAAAACTGGTACAAGTATAACAAACATTCCCTAAATTTTTATGATTATAACACATTATAATTCAAGAAAACGAGAATGTTAAAGCTTGCCCAATTAATTGCCCAATATAGCACGAAACTGTTAGAATTGAAGGTGCCACTGATTTCTGAAAACTACATGAAACTGTTAGAATTGAAGGAGCCAGAGATTTCTGAAAACAACATGAAACTGTTACAATAAAATTGAAGGTGCCATGGATTTATGAAAACAACTCCGATCAAATAACAATCAGAGCATTTATTAAGATTCAGAATAAGTGAATAACACTGCCAAAATATAGCAAAAAGAAACACCCCCCCCCCCCAAAAAAAAAACGAGAGAATAAATCAGCCAAAGTACAATAATTTCTCGTAAAGCAGCAGACTAAAGATTCCATTTTCCTGAGATGCTTCAAATCAAGGACACTTGCGAATTTGATTCCTAGTGGTGAGTTTGGCGTAGCAAGGACACGAGTCATAGTTGCCATAAGTGCCAGCAGGGACGCACTTGCAAAGGGCACAGCAACTCCCACAAGCCCTCTTGCATAGGCGTGGCCGTGATGATTGTTTGCACCTTCCTTCACAAGCCACTCCACAATCTATGCATGTGTGTAAAATAATTAATTAGACACCACTAGCTATTGCTGCTTCAAAGATCGATAACCCAGAAAAATTAACTGGGGAGGTAAAAGATAAATGGTACCTATTGTTTGGGGAAGAGGGGCTGGCGCTGGAGCTCCATAGATGCTCATCTGTCAGTTAAAAACCGTGCATGTGAAGCAAAATGGTTAAGGTGGGTGCAACTCAAATGAATCTTTTGTAATAATTAATAACAATGCTGAATATTATAAGTTCATTCATGTGTACTTGGTTTAATTTATTTTGTAATCAAAACAGCATTATAATTAAAATTTTTAGGAATGATAGATTAGAGGAGAAATGCATTACCGTCTGGTGTGCTTCTGCGAGATGGAGAAGGAGAAGGGCGAGAAGAAGTGATGAGGCAGCGAGAGTTCTAGAGAACGCCATGGCTGCAGGTAATAAACTGTGTAGAGGATCAGCTAGTAGTAATGAATGGGAGTTATAGAAGTACAGAACACGTAAAACTTGAATACCTAAATACAAGAAGATGATCAACTACGAAGCGAAGTGAGAAACGAGATTGGAAGTATTTATAGGTAGGAAGAGGGGGAGGTGTTCTCAAAAGAAGAATTGTATCGTACTCAATGAATTGGATGCCATACAATTAATTATGCTGCCTTGGAGATCTCCTCGAAGGTGCTTTTGCCAGCGCTAGTCCAGCACAGAAAGATGAACCCAAAGTGCGATGCTGCTTGACTATGGACCTTGTCACGTGGACAACTAGTAAAATATTATCATTTTTTTTAAGGAGGAAAAAGAATACACTTGCTATATAGAGTGCCCAACATTTGGGAATTTTATGATATTGAGCAATGGCATTCTCCCGTAAGTTTAATTTTAATTTATTATAAATATAAATTTTTTTATAATATCATCCAATGCACTAACGCATTATCGTGAAAAGAGTTTAATTTCTCAAGTATATTTATTATCAAAATTAAACTTTTTTAATCATATAATAATATACATAAATAAATGATAACATAAAAAATTTATTTTTTTACATATACTTTATTTAAATTTAATATTGGCATATAAGCATCCTATGTAGTAGCCATGAGAATACATGATATTGTTTTAAGATTTGGTAAAGAAAAATATTTTTTACGCACTAATATCTTTACAATATTTTTTTATGTTTTTTATTTAAAAAAATAAATAAAATATGTTAAAATATATATTTATCTTGTATTATTCAAAAGAAAAAATAATATAATAAAAATAATATACAAATAACATTCTTATTTCCTAAAAGTCATCATCTCTATATACAGTAAACATGAGGAGGAGTTATCGTTTTTATCATAGTATAATTTTTTTATTTTTAAGGACAAAATAATAATGTTTAAGCTGTTTATACTTTAATTTTTAAAATCAGTATATAAAAAGTGTGTTTGGATACACTTATTTTTTTTTTTAAATACTTTTATTTAAAAAAAATACTTCTATACATTTTTAAATATGTTTGGATATAACTTAAAAAAAAAGTTAAAAAAAGCTCATTTATCACTTTTTTAGAAGATCTCTAGCTTCTAAAAAAAGTAAAAGGAAAAGTAGTTTTTGATATAATTTTATGATAAAAATATCTTTTTATCTTTATAAAAAATTATATTTCATATTCATCTTCTAGATAGTTTCTGTGAAATTATATTTTAAACAACGTCAACTTTTTAACTTATTGTGTCATAACATCCTTAAATCCGAAATTCTTAACCTCAATAACTATAACCACTTAAAGAAAGTAAAATAGAAACAACATTAGTAACATGTTATTAAGTCCTTTCAATATATAATTAAACATATTTTTATTGTCCTCACGTCTTATTTTTTACATAACACTTGTTACTAATGACATATTTGAAAACTTCATCATTATTGTTACTTATGCTAGTCAATTTAATCATATCTCATATATCATAACTTCATTATATCTTTGTATTTAGATATGTTTTTTTAAGTAATTTTGATATAAATAAAGTATTTTTATTTTTTTTATTTAAATAAATTTAAAAATTCTTTTATTATTTAAAAATACTTTTTTAAATATTATATTTTAATATAAAATTATTTTTTTAAAAATTTTTTTTATTAAAAATAAATATATGAAAAAAATATTTTTTTTTCAAAAGTTTATCTAAACAAGTGCCAATGATAACTCTTGATCACGACACCTCAACAACTCTTGTCAGTACATAAATTTATTCTTTTGTCTTTACGTATACTCAGCCTATGTAACTAAATTAAGAAAATTTTGGATGCTTTATCGATCATGCGGCCAAAGAGGGATTCCAGTTTCAAAAGCAAAAGAATAAAAGAGAAAATATGAAGTTTCAATCATTAAGTCTTCTATCATTAGTTTTTACGGCAAGAAGGTTTGTTGTACCATAATGCAGGATTTTTGAAAGATGCTATCCTGGTATTTTTTTAGGATATAATCAGTATTTTTTTATGAGTTATAAAATATTTATTAATTAATTATTTTTTAATATAATTTTTTAAAATTTTATAAAATATAATTAATAATTAATAAATATTTAATAACTCATCATAATATTGAATTTTCTAAAAAAAATAACTATCTAGTAATTCCTTAGAATTTTTACACAAATAAGGAAAGTTTTTACTAAAATTTTTTCCTTAGATATATAAAAGCTTTAATTATAAATATTTTTTATATATAAAGTAAGTTTTATTATCATGATACAAGTTAATTTTATGAAATATTATTAATAGTTTTTAAAAATACATTAATAATTAATTGATTAATTATAATAAATTGCGGGAAGAATCAAGAATATATCATTGTTCTCGTGTAGTCTGATTATTGTTAGAATCTAAAGTCCTAATACTTTAGATGATTTCTCTTTGTTTTCTAATAATTAAGGCTTAGACTTTAAAAAAATAATATCTATAATAATAAATAATTAATAATTAATAAAATTATTGATACTTAAAAAAAGTACAGAAGTAATTAGCTTGATGAAGCAATTGGATGGGTTAAATGAATCGAACAATTACAAAGAGTGGCCAACGAACAAATGAGTGGGTCAAAAAAAAAAAAAAAAAAAGCAAATAGAGAAGTAATTGGTGCTGTCACCTGAAAGCTGCAAATATCTAAAAAGGAAATGATAGAAGGGCCTATCGTCCAAATTAAGAATTATGGATAATATTATCGTCTTACTTTATTAAAATCACTGGGTTAGACCTTATATCACAAATATAGTTGATAGTTGCATTCTGTTAAGTTAGTTGAACTGCATTATCTATTCTGTTTCTATTCTGTTTTCAGTTTTGGTTATTTGGACATTGTATAGAATAGTAGTATAAATAAGTTTATCTGTAATATTGTCATCATGAACATGAATTCATTCTTCTTAATGCAATATTTCACAGTTTCTGATATGATATCAGAGCTCTTGTGAGAGAGCTCGGCTTTTGCACTCTAACGTTATATTTTCATTCAACGTTCTATTTTCATTTTTGTTTTGCACACTCTGATCATTGGAGTTTTTGGAGCTCAATTTCACAGCTCCAATGGCGAATATGCTACCTGACCACTTGCAAAATCCAGCCAACCCACACTTTCTGCATCCGAATGAGAACCCAGCTACAACTCTGGTAGCATCTTCATTAATAGGCTCCAATTACCATTCTTGGTCTCGTGCTACGAGGAGAGCTCTCAAAACCAAGAACAAGTTCAAATTCATTGACAGAAGTTTACCAGCTCCATTAGTTCAAGATCCTCTCTTTCCAATCTAGGAAAGGTGTAATGACATGGTACTTGCTTGGATAATTCAATCAGTCTCTCATCAAATTGCGCAAAGTATCATGTACATGGAAAGAGCAGCAGATGCATGGAAGGATTTGAAAAGAAAGATTCTCAAAGGGAAATCTATTCGGGATTTCTGATTTACAAGATGAGATTTCATCTTTCAAACAAGGAGAGTTATCAATGACAGCCTACTTTACAGAACTTAAGGTTTTATGGGAGAAGTTGGGGTATTTTCATCCAATTCCCACCTACACATGTTCCATACCATGTGCTTGTGGTGCAATTACTACCATGAAAAACTACAGACACAACAATCAAGTGATTAAATTTGTAAAGGATCTTGGGGATCAATTTTGTCAAGTTAGAACATAGATATTGCTCATGGATCCGTTGCCCACAATAAACGAGGCTTTTCCCATGGTTATACAAGAAGAAAGACAAATGACTGCTAGTTTGCTTACTGATCCAAAGATTTTTGTTAATGTGTCTAAAGTATCAATGATGAAAGCAAGAAATCAGGTCTTGGAAGAGGCACTGGTAGAGGCTATGGAGGAAGAGGGAGTGGGGGTCGTGGACAGACTTCCACAAAGTTTTGCACTTATTGTAAAAAGACTAATCACACCATAGAGACATGCTATCGAAAGCATGGCTTCCTACTAGGGTTTAAATTTAGAAACTCTAACAATAATGTTGTAAATAATGTCCTTGCAAATGGAAGCATCAACACTAAGGTGCAACCATAGGAGGCAAACCAGAAGGGTTCAGGTCTTGCTTTGACTCCTGAGCAATATCAAAGCTTAATTAGCATGCTGCAGTAGTCCAGTTCCATCTCCACCCCTCAAACCAATAGTCATTCAGCAAATAGTATTGTTCTGAATTCCCTCAAACCAAGTATATCCCCTCAAATTTCTTCCCAAACTAAATCTGATCAGTAGATCCTTGAAATAGGAGCCACTGATCACATATGTTATGATAAAAACTCCTTTCTAGCTTATAAGGAAATTAGTCCCATTTTTGTACTACTTCTTAATGGCAATGCGGTCACTGTATCTTACTCGGGTATTGTCTATTTTTCACAATCCTTTACTTAGTGGATGTCTTATACATTCCTCAGTTCACTTTCAACCTAATCTCAGTTACCAAACTCATACATTTTCTCAATTGCAAATTGGTTTTTGATAATATTCATTGTCCCATCCAGGAGAAGCAAACTATGAAAATGATTGGTACAACTAGAGAGAAGAATGAACTGTACACAATGAAAGAGCCTGACACTCCAACATCAATCCCATCAACTATCATTCTCAAGAACACAATATATTGTAATAGTACCTTTTCACAATCAAATTCTATACTTTGGCAGCTTAGGTTAGGCCATCCATCTCATAGCAGAACCCAAGTTATACATTCCCAATACCCATATATTCCCTGTATGATCAAAAGGCCTTATGATATCTGTCATTTCTCAAAGCAAAAGAAATTGTCATATACACCTAGTGTAACAAATATTGTATAAATTTTTGAAATAATACATGTAGACATTTAGGGACCTTATTATGTTCCAACAATTGCTGGTCACAAGTATTTCCTTACCTTAGTGGATGACTTCAGTAGATTTACATGGGTGGTTCCTATGAAAACAAAAGCTGAATTTAGATCCCATATTTTTACCTTCATAAACACCATAGAGACACAACATGACACCAAAATCAAAATCATTAGAAGTGATAATGGTCCTAAATTTTTAATGACTGAGTTGTTTCAACGAAAAAGGGATTATACATCAAATCACATGTCCTGAAACACCAGAACCAAAATGGTGTTATTGAGAAAAAGTACCAACACATACTTACTGTAGCAAGGAGGCCTCCTTTTTCAAGCCAAACTATCCATTAAAGTTTTAGGTTCTTTGCTATCAATCATGCTGTCCAGTTGATAAATAGAAATCCTAACACCTTTGTTGTCCAATAAGTCTCTTTATGAAAAATGGTATTGTAGAGAAAAAGCACCAACACATACTTAATGTAGCAAGAGCCTTTTTCAAGCCAAACTACCATTACAGTTTTACTTCTTTGCTATCAATCATGCTGTCCAGTTGATAAATAGAATCCCAACACCTTTGCTGTCCAATAAGTCTCCTTATGAAAAATTGTATTGCCAAGTTCCAGACCTCTCAAACCTTCAAGTATTTGGATGTTTATGCTATGCATCCACATTAACAGCTCATAGAACTAAATTTGAACCTAGAGCCAAAAAGTGTGTCTTTCTCAGGTTCAAATAAAGCACTAAAGGCTTTTTGTTATTTTACATTGTTAATAAAGAGTTCAGTGTTTCCAGAAATGTAACCTTTTATGAATATATATTTCCTTATGCAAAGACTCAGTCATTAGAAAATCAGGATCATCAATCATTTTCACAACAAACTCAACAACTTTCTAATTTTGAGTATTCCTTTCTCCTGTAGCAACCATACTTGCATTCGAATATTCATACAAACTTTCATAACTCTGCACCTCATAATACAGATAACTCAATACCAGACCTAAATCTTAATTCCTACACTGACAACACATCCATATCAGATACACATGCAGAACAATCTATATCAGAACCAAATCTTAGTTCATACACTGACAATACAACCACATCAGATATTCAAATACCAACATATCCTCCAATAAGACAATCCACCAGATCTAAAACAGGACCAACATACCTACAGGATTATCATTGTTTCCTATCTTCTTCTCAGCCAACCAATAATTCTTTAGGTATGCCTTATCTAAGTTCAGATTTTGTTTCATATGACAAGTTGTCATCCATAAACAAACATTTCACTTGTAGCATTTCTTCTACTGTTGATCCAAAGACCTATTCCCAAGCTTTAAAATTAGATTGCCGGATGCAAGTAATGTAAGCTGAGATACAAGCTTTGGAACAAAACAATACTTGGATCTTGACTGGTTTACCTACATCCAAAACACCCATAGAATGTAAATGGGTGTATAAAACAAAATATAAGTTTGATGGAACTCTAGAACGACACAAAGCTCGGCTTGTTGCAAAGGGATACACACAGACTGAGGGAATTGGTTACTTTGATACTTTCTCTTTTGTTGCAAAAATGACAATAGTAAGGTTACTTCTTTCTCTTGCAACAGCAAACAATTGATATTTGCATCAATTGGATGTGAACAATGTGTTCTTGCATGGGGATCTTAATGAAGAGATGTATATGGTTTTACCACAAGGCTTTTAGTCATCTGAGCCTAATCAAGTGTGTAAATTACAGAAATCATTGTATAGATTGAAGTAGGCCAGCAGACAGTTGTTCTCCAAGCTTCCTGAAGCTCTTATATTTGTTGGCTATGTGCAATTCAAGTCTGATTACTCTTTATTCACTAAGAGCACATCTAGCTCCTTTACAACACTACTTGTTTACGTAGATGACATAATTTTGGCTGGTAATGATTTGTCAAAAATAGGAATGGTGAAAGCATTCCTTGATCAATAGTTTAAAATCAAAAACCTGGGAGACTTGAAATTCTTCTTAGGCCTTGAGATAGCAAGGTCCAAGGAAGGTATTCTCTTAAATTAAAGAAAGTATGCCTTAGAAATGATCAATGATGTTGGTTTACTTGCTGCAAAAGCATTCAAAACTCCCATAGACCCGAATACAAAGTTGGCAAAAGATGACAGTCCTAATTATGAAGATGCAGTTTTATATAGAAGACTAGTTGAAAGGCTTTTATATCTTACAATTATAAGACCTGATATAAGTTTTTCTACACAGCAACTTAGTCAGTATGCAGCTCATCTTACTATCAATCATTACCAGGTTGCCACAAGAGTTTTAAAGTATCTCAAAGGCTGTCCAACAAAGGGACTTTTCTTTTCTGCAAAGTGTGATTTTTGTTTAAAAGGGTTTAGTGACAGTGATTGGGTAGGCTGTCTTGATATAAGAAAATCAGTAACTAGTGTTTGTGTATTTTTTGGTAACTCTCTCATTTCCTGGAAATCTAAAAAGAAACATACAGTTTCTAAATCTAGCTATGAGGCAGAATACAGAGCATTAGCATCCATTACTTGTGAAATCCAATGGATCACATACTTACTGCTTGATTTTCAAGTCTCATTCCAACGACCAACCATAGTATATTGTGACAATCAATCTGCCCTCCATATAGCTGCTAACCCAATATTTTATGAGAGAACCAAACATATTGAAATTGATTGTTATATAGTCAGGGAGAAGATACAAAGTGGCCTATTACATTTGTTGCCCATTTCTTCAGCATCACAGCTTGCTGACATACTTACAAAGCCATTGAAATCCTGGTCCATTTCAGTCTTTAACTCTCAAGCTGGGTATGGTGGACATCCACACTCTAGCTTGTGGGAGGGTATCACAAATATAGTTGATGGTTGCATTTTGTTAAGTTAGTTTAACTGCATTATCTATTATGTTTATATTTTGTTTTCAATTTCTGTTATTTGGACATTGTATAGAATAGTAGTATAAATAGGTGTCTCTGTAATATTGTCATCGTGAACATGAATTCATTCTTCTCAATGCAAGATTTCATAGTTTCTGATAACTTATGTGATTAAATAATATAAAAGATAATATAATGTATTAAAATATATAAATAATTAAAATATAAAAAAATAACTAGTTTAGTAATATAAGTTTTACAACTTTTATGTGAGCACGATTTCATTTAATTGTATTGATTAAATTTTTGTCTTGTACGGATAAATAATATACTACTATCTTCTAGAGGAAAACAAAAAAGTACAGAACTATCACATTTTTATATGATTATGCTATCATAACTTATATTTAATTGTTCTTTAATTATTTACCATTAATCCCTTAATTTATGTTAATTAATTTTTGGATTTAAATTTTCGTATGAATCAAATTGTGGATCTGCCAAAGCATTGTGTATTATATGCTATTAATGATATAGTTTTCTATTTATTATTTAGTAATTCTTTAATATTAGTGCTTAAATAATCTTGTTATTAGTGAGCATTTAGTTGCTCCTTAAGAAAAAGCTTTAGGGTAAAAGTTATAGTGTTAAGACCTATGTGCAAAGACTTATTGTAAATAGGGAATCAGTTGATAGAATTGGATATGTTATCAAATTATTTTAATTGCAAGTAGTATAATTGATAGGCTAGTTGGTATTAAAGATATATAATAATGAAACAATAATGATATGGTTGCAAAGCTATTCAAAATTATCAACATTAGATAAAATTGATTAAGTAAAATTGATTAAACGTCCTCTCTTTTAAAATTAGCCAAAAATATCAATTTGATTATATTGATTTTAACCTTTTCATTATTCTTTCAGCTTTTTCATTGATTTTAAATTTTGGATGTAATTCATTCACACACACATACATATATAATAGGCAATGTAACAATATGTTATTAATTCAGGTCGAATTATATGCAGTTAGTCTTTTTAATGGTAAAATTTAAGGCTATTAGTGCTCCATTATAAGAAAAGATCAATAATTGTAATTAGTTAAAGCCATTAATATCTAATATTAATTACGTTTCTTTGTTTTTTGAAAATAGGAGAAAAAGACAAATCTAAATTGTTGTGGTGCCAACACAAGTCCAAGCTTGTTTGAAGACTCTTTAATTAATTAATTAATTAATTAATTTTATATATATTATATATATATATATATATATAATATCTAATATTAATTACGTTTCTTTGTTTTTTGAAAATAGGAGAAGAAGACAAATCTAAATTATTGTGGTGCCAACACATGTCCAAGCTTGTTTGAAGACTCTTTAATTATATATATATATATATATATATGTATATATATATATATACCAGTTATTTCATATTTTTTGAATAGCCCATACCCCATATTCCATTTTTTGTTTTGAAAGATTCACATTTCTCAATTATTTAGCATTATTTTTTTCTAAAATATATATTACATTTCATATAAATATCAAATATTTTTTTTTATTTGAAAGTCAAATTTATTGCTCAGCCAAATCGGCCAAAATGACAGTTGAAATTTTGATATCATTTCACATCATGTTGTTTATTGTGACAGTGTCGGTATGGCATCTTGACAAATAATTTAGAATACAATAAGCAAATGTGTGCCGTACAGGAAGAGTGGAAATTGCTAGGATGTTGGCTGGAAAGTGTACACCGTAGGCTTGATTTCTATGAATTTGTGAATTATTAAGTAACAAACTCAAAGAAAAGGGATTAAAGGAGAAAATAGCTTATCCAATAAGTGTTGGTATAACGAAAGTGAATTACATCTCCAAAAAATGAATATTGCGATTCGATTATTAAGACTTGTATTTCATTGGAAGAAGCCACACTAACATGATGTTTAAATCTCTACTCCATGAGAGGTGAGATTGGGAACAATTAGTTTTATTAAATTCAATGTACTTAAATTTTATAAGAAAATAGATGATAGTATCACATACCAAAAATTTAAATAAGAGACAAGATAATTAAAATTTTAATAATTATATTATATATTCATTTCAAATAACAATGTAAACACTTCAATTTTTTCAAAAATAAAAACAATATTCATTTTTTTCTTTGAGTAACAATATTTATTGTTATTAAGTTATAAAAAAAATAAATTTAAACATTACTCTCAAGAATATACATTTATATTACATATATAAGATATATATAAAAAATTTAAGTTATAAAAAAAATAAATTTAAACATTACTCTCAAGAATATACATTTATATTACATATATAAGATATATATAAAAAATTTAAATTTTTTTTTTGCTTTCTTAAAGAAGGACATTCATATTATTTTAATTATTTTAAATTTTATTCTATATTAATTCTATGTACTAATCTAAAAGGTATCGAACTATGAATTGGAAATGACTATTTCATTCAATTTTAACTCATTTTATTCAATTTTTATTCTATTCTCATTTCAATTATGTGTACTAAATATCACGTAAGAAAAATCCAACGTAACCCAAGAATTGTGAACCAGGCAAGTTTCAATTCCGTTCAGCTTTATATTTTCATACATGTTACGTGTTAATCTTTTGATAATTTAATGAGACTTAGGAGTGTTAGAAATAACTTCAGTGTTTTTCTTTTTTGTACTTCTTCCTTTTTTGGACCTCCATAGCCATGATATTACTTCTTTTCCCAACATTCTTGATTAATTGATTATACTTTACTTAAAGAAAGAGGTGAATAGATGAAACAGAAGAAATAAATGTTTCCACTCTCTTGTAAGCTTCTTGATATGCATAATTAAGGAATGGAATATAATAAAAATGAATGAAACTATTTGTTGACATTATGAGCCCGTGCTACATACTTATACTTTTATATATATAATTGATTTTTTTTACTTAATAAATTGAGTTGCACTTAAAGGATTTTTTGATGATTAGAGTTCTTTATCTATCTGAAAAAGTGACAGGTTATTGATTTAGAATTTTATAAAGTAAAACTGAGATTTTAATCATATTTAAAAAATAAAATTAATTAGGATTATTATTATCGTAATAGTTCTTTAATTATGAAATAAATTTTAATCATATTTAGAAACTAAAATTAATTGAGATTAATATTACTGTGACAGCTTTTAAGTCCCAAAATAAATTTAGAATTATTGATACATGTTGCTCTTTTGATAATGAAATATTTTATTTTAATAAATCCAGCAATAATTAATTAATCAATTAGTGAATTCTTTTTTATTTTATTATTATTATCATTAATTTTAATTAAAATTTACTAACTCACAATTATTTTATAAGCGAACTATATGTATTAATAATTGGCATAGTGATATTTTTTTTATTTTTTAAAAGGGGTTTTCTATTTTTTTATTAAATAAAAATTAGGAACGGGCCTATATTTCATTTAATTTCTTCCACCTACTTCGTTACACCTGAAAACATTCATGACAATGATAAAAGGTCCAGTGTTGTAATCCTTATAGTGCATCTGATCTTTTGTCCACTTCAATCAATATATAACATTAGACCATATATAGGTGGCAATATCACAGTTATAAATTTTTTATTAGTATCTTGCATACTTGAAATTATCAAGCTTAATAGCGATGTTCTTAATGATATCACAATTCTTTCAGAATTCTTTTAAATTTTCAATAGATGTCATCAATCTAATCATACATAACAAATAGTCATTAACTGCACTATTGATAATGAGAAATTAATATTTAAAAAACTAAAATTATATATAACAAATGAACTTATAAAAAGAGATGCATAGCAATATTAATGTGATAAATTAATCTGATGGGATGTTAAGAAGGTTATCCATTAAGTAAGCATAATCTCCGCTAAAACTCATTGATTCTTTTAAAAGGGATGAGATTCATTGAATTTTTGTGTATTAGTCCAACACTAACATTTGAAATCATATAAGCACATCCTTCCTGATCAAATAGTTGAAAAATGGTAAGCCAACCTTAATACTCTATATTAAATAGAAAAATAATATTAAATAATTCAAACCAAAGAATCAATAGTATTATATGTTTTAAAACAACATTAAAACATGTGTTTCAATATCAACCAATGACTGTGTTAAAAACTTTAGTTGCTTTTACAATTGAATAATCCGGACATCTTTGTCAGGATTGAGAATATGGATTGCTCTAGCATGAAAAAATTAAGGTTATGAAAATCGAACCGGTCACTGAACCGGTTGAGATACTGATTTAAAATTTAATGGTTTAACTGTGGTCGAACCGTGGTCGAACCGAAATATAATTAAATATATATTTTATATATATATATATAATAATTATTTATATACTAATACAATAAATAAAAATTATAAAAATATAATATAAATTAATAATAAAATTATTTAAAATATAAAAAAAATAATGTCAAGCAAAAACAAAATTACAATCAACAGAGTAGAACATTTTAGTGAAAGATAAATGCATTTAGCCATACACATATACCAACTTTAAAAAAAATAAAAAAATAAAAAAATAAAAAAACAGAAGTCCATTCGTATGAGTCTTGCATAAGACAATAATGAGAAAGCTGAAAATTCAGAGCTAAAGTACCACAGAAAACATATACAATAATTTTAGATAATAAAAAATGACAACAAAGCCTACCCTACCCAAAAACAAGTTTCAGCTATTGATGTAGCCTATTGTCGCTACCTACTGCAGAAGTCCTTTCTATACCACTCAACAGAACGGATAGTGAATCCAAGAAATGAGAAATCACAAAATGTATAAGGAAAGAGAAAATGGGGATAAAAAACGAAAGCATACAGAGGCAGAACAGAAGGACAGGCAAAGCGCAGGAAATCACTACGCAACGTTGTGGCGAAAACAGAAAGTTGGCAACCTGCGGGGGAGAGTTGTCGTCGTTGGAGTTGAGAGGGTCGATGGAGATGACGACCATGGCAACGGGGAGGGACTGGTCGAGCCCATCAGACGGTGGCGGGCGAAGGCAGTGAGAGACGACGGGCGGGCACTTCATGAGCCACATCGCTCACTCCGCTTTGCTGGTATCCACATGGCCGTTGTTGGCGATGCTGTAACTGTGGTTGTGGTTGCTACCTTGGTCATCCATGGCGCCTCACGACAAGCTCTCATGTAAAGAGAGAGAAGAAGAACGAAGTTGCTGCTTGAGGAACTTTGAAAGAGGACGAAATGGTTTTTTGACCGAAACAAAACGACGTCGTTTTTGCTTACAAAAAGTTAAAAAAAAAAAGATCTGAACCGGTAACCGTACGGACCGGTACCGGTTTGACCGGTTCAACTAGTTTGGAACTGGTTCACCGGTTTTTGACCTCATCGGTTCTAAGAGGTTACCTGAACTGGTGAGGGGATCGATTCCCGGTCCGATCGGTTGAACCGGCGGGTCCGGTCCGGTTTTCAGAACACTGGAAAAAATAGTTATGGAAGCATAAAAAATGAAGAGAATAAAATTATAAAGTGTAAATGGATCGGTATAAACATTCCTATTATGTAAATCCCATGAGATTAAAATAATAAACAAATAAAACGAGAAGTCAGCTTTTAATTTGGGTAAATCAAATTACAATCCCAGCCATTCAAAGCCTGTGCCCAACAATCTATTTATAATATATTATTTCTGAGACAAAGGTTGTGGTGTTGCTATTTCAGTATTTTTATTACTTAATATTAATGTTCTGAAAATCAGACTGGATCGGCCGGTTCAACCGGTCGGACAGGGAATCGGTCCCCTCACCGGTTCGGGCGGCTCCCCAAAACTAGTGAGGTCAAAAACTGGTTGAACCAGTCAAACCGGTACCGGTCCGTATGGTTACTGGTTGTAAACTTTTTTTTTTGAAATTTCTTTAAGCAAAACGACGTCGTTTTGCTCTTAATTTTACCAAAAAAAAAACAGAAATGGCGTCGTTTCCAAACCGTCTCCCTCCTCCTCGCAAGAATGGAGAAACAGATGCCTCGCGCGCGTCGTTTCCGGAGGGGGTTGAAAATCGGCCCGGTCTGCCTCTCCTCGCAGAACGTATGGATCGCAACCGCAGGCGGCTCCGTCCGCAACCCCCTTCGGCCCGGTCTGCCTTCGCACTCCGCAGAACGAACGCACCGCAGCCGCCTCCCGGCCTCCGTCTTGCATCACGCACAGCAGCAGCCTCCGTCCCGCATTGCGAACCCAACCGCTCCGTCCTGTGTCGCGCACCCCAGCTAGCCAGCACTGTCCGCTCCGCCTCCGCAGTCCGCAACCGCAGCGTCCGCCACTCCGCCTCCGCACTGCACCTCCAGGTTGAAGCCTTACAGTTTTGTTGTTGTTCTATGTAGAGACTTTATTAATTCTTGAATCTGTTACTCATTTCTGCTCAATGTGTGTGTGTGTGTGAGATTGTGTCTTCGCCAGTCGTCAGAGACGTTATATAAAACAGAAGTGAAAGTGATGTACATTGTGATTCTGTGACTACGTATTAGGCACAAAATTTGTGAAAATTGATTAGTTATCAAAATTGACAAGTTTTGAAATTGAGGCAAACACTCTCGTGATTGAAGATCCATCCAGTAATTGAATTTTATATGTGTAGCTTGCAGCTGTTAAAGAAAAATTAGATAATGTGCAAGGTCATTCAGAATATTTGTTGTATTACTTATATGAATAAAATATTTTTTTTTATGGTACATTTTTTTATGTTTTAAATATTTTATTATTGATTATATTATATTTTTTATTTATGTTATAGTATATAAATAATATATATATATAAATATATTTTATTTATATATAAATATAATATATATTTATTATATTCCGGTTCGACCACGTTTGACATTGAACCTTGAATCAGTACCTCGACCAGTTCAGTGACCGATTCGGTTTTCAAAACTTTGCTTAATATAGTACCACATCAACTCCTCATATTCGATTTTTGCCACCTCAACAAAATGCTGATGTTCGCATCATATATTTCATTCCATTGTTTTCCCCTTTCATCTTCCCCTGCATTCTTTTCATTAGTTTCTCTTGTAATTGAAATGAATGCCATCACATATCAAAACAAAAAACAGAAAAGAAATGAATGCCATGAAAGCTGGAACTGTTAACGTTCTTTTCCATTTTGCATTCGTGCCTCTTTGTTTGCTAATATGGAAGGAGATATCACTATGGAAGAGGGAATTTCCATACGAAACAAAGACCTTCCTCATGGCCAAAACACCTCAAGCTCCAGTCCACACCATGCGCAAATCTCTATTCATTAACAACTCTCACAAAAACAGAGAATCCAAAGTCTCCCATACAGCAACCACGGTTCCCTGTTTTACCCATTTAAAAGTAGAACCAAGCTACCATGAAAATCATCCTCTTCTTCCTTTCAATCCCTCCAACACACTACAACACTTAACATAATCACCCATTCACAGAACTAGAAGTTTCACAGCCATGCAGCCACTCAAACTAGCAACAAATCACTCCACCAAGTCTTCGTACGGTCAACCAGCAATAGACAACCCAGACCAACAAGCCAAATGCTAGATTCCGCGCACCAGTTTCTCCAAGACATTTAAGT
Organism: Castanospermum australe; assembly: GCA_019955255.1. Classification (NCBI taxonomy): domain Eukaryota; kingdom Viridiplantae; phylum Streptophyta; class Magnoliopsida; order Fabales; family Fabaceae; genus Castanospermum; species Castanospermum australe. The sequence continues at coordinate 9,083 of NSJW01000305.1, read as the reverse complement.
CCAGATAGCCAACCCACTCCCCCATGCATTCCTGGAGACTGTTCAGGTTCCAGAATCCTTTCTTGGTGTTTTTTTATTTTTATTTGATTAGCCATTATTATTAGATAGATTGGTTTTACTCATTTGGGCTAGAAGAAAATCTCTAGATAGTATGTCTTTGAGCCTCATTTTTCTCTTAATATGCTCATTAGTTTGATTTTCCAATTATATCTTAGATTCCTCTAGAGTTTCTTGGCTCAAATCTAAGGGATCTCAAGATCTAAGTGTCAAGCAGCTCAACGTAATTACTACTTTTGTTTTCTTCTTTTGTACTTCCAGGTAATAATGCATTTGCTTTCTTGAAACTATGGCTTGCTGGTTTGCAGAAAATGCAACAAAAGCCTATGTCAGCACTTTGAAACTGGTGAGTATTCTCTGAAATGTCTCAAAACCACCCTATCAAAAAATTTTCTAGCCAGCTTCTTCAATCTCTTATAGGATTTTTTACACAACAATCTTTTATGACATGATGCTAGGTTCTTTTTCTCATGGTCAAAAGGCTAAAGAACCATTGAGTTTATATCAGCACTAGCCGCTAGCAACAATGCACAACTGATGGTTGTGGCTTGTGCTGGTGCAGCAAATCCTACCACACTAGCATTGGTGGTTGCTGCTCATCAAACTGGTGCCACGTTGTTTGCATTGTCTGTAGCCAATTGGCCATGAAGAGCTAAATGCTTCCAAAAATGCCCTAGGAATATCTGCTCGGGACGAACATGTTTATATAAAAAGCTATTGGGTTATCAAAGTAGATAAATGCACTGGCGATGAACATGTTTTCAGGATCAGATTTCCATCAAGGAAAGTGAATCAAGCTTAATCTCATGGTTTAATTTGAATGCAAACAATACTAGGATTTAGCCCCATATTACTCCGCCATTTATTACTCTAGCAAAATGGAGTATATAAATTTTGCTACTATTAAGAAGCACTAGGTGTTAGTTCTATTTTAAGATGTATATAGAAATTTATATGCATATATTGATAATTTTTTTTGAAAATTTTTGCTCTTGCATTTATTAACCTAATGAAAATGATTAATGGTCACATCAAAAAAAAAAATGCTCAAACCAGCCGCGCATTACGCGGTATTACATCTAGTGAGTAATTCTAGTATATACCATTTTGCTGGGCCTTTCGTGATTGTAACACTCAAAAGTGGAGGTTCAATAATTGTTTTTTTTTAATATACTGGTACTTTTTTAAATATTAATGTATGAATTAATTTGTTAAATATTTATTAATTATTATTTTTATTTTTAAACTTGAAGTATTTATTATAAAGAATAACAAACAAATGAATATTTCAAAAATCATCTCAAATATATGCTTAAAAATAATTAGCCTACTGTAACAACATTCACTGATTTTACAAGACAACATAAAAAAAATTACTAATTTCTTTTTACTGATGACTAAAACAAACCAACTATTTTTATTCTCCTGTAACCTTTTATGTGAAACCAGTGCTATAAAAGTAAAATGAAGCTAAATTAGACCATATTTTTCAATTTTTTTGGTCAAATTTAAGAGCATGGAGAGGTTATCTCATTTTAACATTAAAGCATGTTATAAATCTCAACAAAAACATATAATGGTATTTACATATTGTTTATTAATAAAAAATTATTACTAAAAATCATATTCAAGGCCTTTTAATTCAGTTTGATGCTTCAAATTAAGTCAACTTTTACTAATATTTTTTTAGTTTTAATTTAAGGTTGTAGGTAATTTATTTTATATTTTTATCAAAAAATTATTTTTTATTTTTAAAATTGTATAAATCACACCGTCGAAAATTTAATAAAATTATGCATATATAAAATATACACATTTTTAAAATTAATTAATTAAAAAAACTCACTCAAGACTAGGAGTTGTCCAACAAACTCACTCAACATTTTGATTAACTCTAGCTAAACAGAACCTCAACGAGGCTCTAATACCATTTTAACCCCTAGCAACTCATGATAAAAATAAGTATAAAAGATATAAGAGAGTGTGAATAAAGACAACCGAAAATAAGATACATAATAAGTATATATTGATATAGAGAAAAGATTTACAAAGAGGCTGAAGAGCAAGAGAGAAAGAGAGTACACAGAAGGAAGTTTAGAGAGAAGAAAGTTTCTAAGAGGAAAGTTAAGCACACCTCAGACTAAACTGAAGAGCTACTTAAATATAAGTTCGGAGCATTCTTCAAGAGACATAATAATTACAACTTTTGACTTATAATAGCCAAAAGTAGGGGAGTCTTGCTTTAATCATGTTGGTTTTCTTGTAATACTAAAAAGTGACCGAAAGTAGGAGAATCTTGCTTTAATCATGTCTTGCTTTAATCACGTCTGCTTTTCTTGGAGAAGCGGAAAGTGAGTCGTCAGTCATCATTTAGATTAATGATTCCATAGTCATCTTCTTGAGGAGTAATGCTCTGACTAGATTCTATCTCATCTTCATCATCTTGGGAAGATAATACACTTTTGAGTTTTTTGAAAATTCTTCTTTTGAAATAGAAGAGATTAGCTCTGCCATGATTTTTGACTTTTCGGCCAGGAATGATGCCTCAGTCGATATGTCTTGAGCAGTGAGATTTTTAATATATCTTGGATTTCTATAACTCCATTCTTTGAACTTTTGAAGGGATAATAAAGCAGGGTCAAATTTTGTCCACCATTTTACCTTTATAACCTTGACCAGCCAGTTTAGATCAACTTGAGGAGTTTGTTGGACAACTTTATAATCCCAGCTCAAAAGAAGAGTTTTCTAAAAAATTTAAAAGTGTATCATCATTTCTGTCTCTGCTCACATTTGCTTTCTCTTTCTCATATATGAATCTCCTTCATCTCATGTCTTGATAATTAAGAAGAAAGAGAAAATAACAAGACTTCTTAAGATAATTTTCTTCTTTTTTTTAGTTTAGGTATATTTTAAATATTATGCGTGTGAAGGATGAAAATCGCCAATCAATCATGCTAAGTCAGACTTTGCTTTCAATAGGTTTATTTTTCAAAACACCAAACTTAATTGGTGTGAAAATCTATATACAATATTACATTACGTGAAAATATAATAGATTGACTTGACTGAAAATCTTATAAAAAATTACATTACGTGAATATCTTTAATATAAATATATTAATTAATATTACAATTTTTAGGTCTATATATAAACAGATTAGTCTATTATATCAAGTAAGTCTTTTTTACAAGTTTAAGTTTATCCAATTGGATTAAATATATTTTTTTAACAATTTAATTTTGATACAATGTTAGTGTAAATTTTTTTTATATTATTATCAAATCACATATTACTATATCATTGATTTTTTAGATAATTGTTATATTAATCAAACTCTTTTAATAATTTAATATAAGTAAATAATAATGTAAAATTTTATACACTAATAATAGATCATAATTAAACTCTTTTTTTTTAAACAAGTTAAAATTTTAATAAATTGAATTTTATTTATAATATCAAAGTTCATCCTTCTAAAAACAGTGGCGGAAAAAAATGGGACGTAACTATAAATGATAGTTGACCATGAGGCTTTCTTAACATCATTTCAACCAAATCAACAAAACTATAATTCTGCTGTGCATTAGTTCTCAACCGTAATTCAACCGACGGGCATAAGTCAACTTCAAGGAACTATTTACTACATTTTGAGAAGTAACTGTGCCTTATAAAATTAGATTTATCCACGGGGAGAAGCAACATATTATTAACACTTGCAAGTCATGTAGAAAAATGAAAGAAGACGAAAAAAGATTTTTGTTCAACATTCTATATGCTTTTCTAGTGAAGGTTTAACCTCAACAATTATTTGTCACCTTTGGCTTTTTTTTTATGAAAAAAAAAGTTAGAGATGAAAATGTAAGTGTGCTCTCTAGAAAACACTTTGTTGAAAGAAAAATTCTCAGCATTTCCAATAAAAATTAGTCTTATATTCAAAAAAAGTTAAAAAAAAAAAATCATACAAGGCACATATTTTTTTGCTGTGAATACAAGGTTCATTGTCACAAACAAAAATTCCTAATCACTTAACTTAAATTTGCTTATAAATTGAACTCTAACTTGTTGGAAACTATATTTTTATTTACCTGTTTATATCTAATTGAAAGTAATGTCAAAAATTATAATTAATCAAAAAAATTTTAAATAGGTAGCAGTGTGAGAGGATAGTCGCCCACGTAAGTACATTTGTGCGGTCGTTCTCCACGCACGTTACAGAGTGCAGGTTTGAGCTTCTAGAAAACAGGAGAGAGGAGTTGGTAGAGTGTGATACGGCTCAGACGAGAGAAGGAGAAATCTTGTGCCACGTACCATCTAAATTAATATTATATATGTAATTAATTTTTTAAATTAACATTATAAATGTATAATCAACATTTATAAAATATAATTTACAAAACTTTACACGCACACCATATTAACTGATGTGATTTTGGCATAAAAAATTACATTCAATCACACGTGAGGGAGTAGTAAGTTGGAGATGCCACTCCCTTTCCCTCATTATATAACACCACGCTGTATTGAATTCTCTCAACCATCCCTCCAAAGTTTACACTCTACATTCCCCTACTCACAAGTCACTCACACAAAAGCTCTAGCTATGGCACCAGCAAAAACTCACACTTCTCTGGCCGAGGAAAAGACCCTTCAATCTCGCTTGGTCCGCGACGAAGACGAGCGCCCAAAAGTTGCTTACAACCAATTCAGCAACGAGGTCCCCATCATTTCACTCGCTGGAATCGACGACGACGTCCATGGCCGCAGAGCACAGATTTGCAAGAACATTGCGGAGGCTTGCGAGAACTGGGGCATCTTCCAAGTTGTTGATCATGGCGTCGACGCTAAACTCGTATCCGACATGACCCGTCTCGCCAAAGAGTTCTTCGCTTTGCCCCCGGAAGAGAAGCTTCGCTTTGACATGTCCGGTGGCAAGAAGGGCGGTTTTCATAGTCTCCAGCCATCTCCTAGTAATGCTTGATTTTCTCTTCTCTACAGTCATTTCCACACAGCATGCATCTAATTAAAAACCATGCATGAATGGTTTCCTTCACAGTTCGCGCCTAACCATGAATATATGCTTTTTTATCTCTGTATATACAGTAAATATCTTGTCAAGCTTAAGAATAAGAACTTAAGATTTTGTTTGGATACATCCGGTGGGTGGAATGCAATGGAGTGGAATGTAATGGAATAAGAATGAATAGAATGGAATGGAATGAAATGAAATTTTTATATTATTATTTAGATATTTATTAATAGAATTGAAGAAAGTTTTCATTCTACTGTTTAAAATTTTTAACAGGAAACTAATAAAATTAAATAAAATAATAAAACTTATTAGTTTATTTTATCCTTTACTCCCAATATGAGAAGAAACAAAAATGAAGGTATGGAATGAAATAGGATAAAATGGAGTTCACGCAATTTCATTACATTCTATCTTATTTTTAAAACTCAAACAATGGTATATGTTATTATTCAATTTCATTTCACCCCTTTCCATTTCATTTCACTCCTTTCCATCCTGTACTGCCAATCTAAACAAAGTCTACTGTTATTTACATATATTTCTAGCTATTAACAAATAGAGGAAGTAAACCTGTAAACGTTAAAAGGGTTAACTTACTATACCATTTTTTGAGGATGCTCCAATTATGTGTACTGAATTTAATTAATTCTGTGTTTAGGGAGAGGCAGTGCAGGATTGGAGAGAGATTTTTACGTACTTTTCGTACCCAATTAGAAACACAGACTATTCAAGGTGGCCAGAAGGGTGGAGAGCGGTGACAGAGCAATACAGCGAGAAGCTGATAGGTTTGGCGTGCAAGCTGCTGGAGGTGCTGTCGGAGGCGATGGGGCTGGAGAAGGAAGCTCTGAGCAAGGCATGCGTGGGTATGGACCAGAAGGTTGTGGTCAATTTCTACCCGAAATGCCCGCAACCGGTCCTCACGCTGGGACTGAAGCGCCACACCGACCCTGGCACCATCACCCTGCTGCTCCAGGACCAGGTCGGTGGGCTTCAGGCCACCAGCAGGGACAACGGAAAGACATGGATCACCGTTCAGTCTGTGGTGGGAGCTTTTGTCGTCAGTCTTGGAGATCATGGTCATGTGAGTATGCAATTTTTGTCCTTTTTTTTATTGAACTTCTTTTTTTAGTTTTAAATACATTAAATGAAGAAGTTATTGCATGTTGGTCGAGCGCTAAGTAATTTTGTGTTTTATGTATTTATATTTTAACATATTAGTAATTAATTAATTTTGATGAATGTATTTTTTAAAATATATTTTTTAATTATTTAATAATGAGATATTAAAATATAAATAAATAAAATGTAATACTTTAAAAAAAATGTAATCATTTCTCCATTAAATACATCTGCAATTAGCAACAAGTGCCAATTAACCAATAAAAAAAAAGTACCAATCAGAAGTTTTGGCAATAATAAAGTGCTGGTTTTAGCACTTTATCGTTTTTTTTTTAACTTATTGTTTAAGGTTTTCACATATAAATTATTAAATTACTTTTTTATTAAAATATTTAAAGTTACTATTATTCATTTTATAAATTTTTTTTATTTCATTAATACTAAGGTTAAAGTTAAAAAGCATAATTAATATTTTTTAATTTTTTAAAATGACAAATAAAATAAAACGAAATATTTTTCTCAAACAATAAATAAAAAGAAACGGAAGAATAAGTAATAACATCTATAATATTTTTATGTTACATTAATTTTTTATGGATAATATAAATATTTTGTTAAACATTTATTAAATGTTGTTTCACATAATAAAATTTTGAAGTTTGTAAGGTAAAATTAACAACCAACATGTGTTTACCCATAAAGGTATGATTTAATTATAAGCAAATTGGAGTCTCAACACAAAATGTCAGATATTTAAATCTTACTAGTAAACATTTTGTAAGGAGGAGTTACTTTAATGCCCAAAAGACTGTTACACATTATAAGAAAAAAAAATCAATATTTCACAACTCATTCAAGCACTGTACTTTTAAGAAAAGATGGATAATTTCCAATCATTAGAATGAATATTTCTCATGCATGTATTTTGAAAGCAATATATTAATTTAATAAAAAGATAATATATGTGCTTAAAATGAATACATTGATTCTTTGTCCTGCATCACCCTTCCTACGAGCGTCACTAGAGTATGCTTTCATCGTATTATATCTTTGTATCCAATTATTCTCCCCCAAAAAATAATACTATTTAATGCATTTGTTTCTTCATAAATTTTGTTTGTCCTTGTGTGTTTGATTTGTGTGGGGGCGAGCGGTATCTTAGCAACGAGAGGTTCAAGAACGCAGATCACCATGCAGTGAGAACTCGAACTGTAGCCGTTTGTCGATAGCCACATTCCAGAACCGAGCACCAGAGGCAAGGGTGTACCCGCTCAAGGTCAGAGAGGGAGAGAAGCCTGTGCTGGAGGAGCCAGTCACCTTCGCAGAGATGTACAGGAGGAAGATGAGCAGGGACCGTGATATTGCTAGGCTGAAGAAGCTGGCCAAGGAGCAGCAGCACTCGCACGACTTGGACCAACCCAAATTGGAGGACAAGCCTTTGGATCAGATTCTTGCTTAGGCTTTATTAAAAAAAATTGCTATAAGACTTTCTTTTAAATATATAATAATTTTGTAGCATTAGATTTTACTCAGCTTAACTGATGTAAGTGCAGCAAGTGAGTATAGAGTGTGTGAAGTGTGAGTCAGTTGAAAGTTAGTTGCACTGTTAGTTTCTGTTAATGGCTGAATCCAGTGTATGAAATGTCACAATTGTACAGAAGAGGCATTGATGAATGAAATAAGAAAGATTCACTGTGATCTGTGGCTAGAACAATTGGTTCTAGAGTTTTACTGGTGTGCGAGCTGAACTACTTTGCCTTTCGTGATAGCCTGTGTCTATTATTGGCACTTTTCTTAAGAGGTTTTGTTATGGAAAAGGCTATCTAGTGATTGGATTAAGTTGCCTTTCAAAAAAAGGAGTGTTATACAAAATACTAACGAGCGAAGCCACAAAAAAAGAAAGGGTTATCATTAAGCTAGTGTGGATAGAGTGAAACCGCCGGTAGGATATTGACTCTCGAAGGAGTATGTTCAATGTAATACTTAAACTATAAGACACTCCTACTCAATAAGTTAATTTTTCAGACCTCTCGTATGTCTGGATTATAACAATTAGGTGCTTTATGATAATTACTTATATTAATTAAAAAAGGCCTATGGACTAACCCAACTCAATCCTTTTTTTACTAACTTGAGAGCTCATTTATATAAAAAAACAATTATTAAGGATCGTAAACCCAAAGCAACTAACCAATATGTACCCCAAAGTTCATAGTGGACTATTGATCATTCATCCACTGCAACAATTTTACAAAAAAAAAAAATGCACATTTAGCTTGACTAAAGATTGTCGCGACTGTTTCCAAGGGTGTTGCAGAAAATGGTAACTAAAATAAAATGAATTTTAGAACACTAATTTTTATTCAGGTAGAAAAAATAATTGATAAAACCTTTTTAAATAATTAAAATTAATCTACGAAAGAAAGTCAAGTTTAAGAGTTGATTTATATACAAAAAGGGTAGAAACTTAATTTTACTATATCTCTAATACATACGTCTTAAGACAGTTGCCCTAAAACTAATTGTGTAAATTAATAACTTTAAAATATTTATTTTATCCTGCAAAATCAAATAAAAGACAAGAGGGCTAACAATGAATTAAATAAAGATATTTACAAAATAAGCAATGATTAAAGTATTCACAAAATATTAAACATTAACAAAATAATAAATAATGAGTTAAATTAAAATATTTACAAAATAACAAACAATGAATAAAATAAAAATATTTACAAGGTTAGAAATAATAAACAATGAATTGAATTAAAATATTTAAAAATATTTACAAAATGACTAACAATGAATAAAATTAAAATATTTATAGGTTTGACATGCCAAGTGTCACAACCGTCTCCGAAGAGTGTCGCAATGAAAATG